>CAIGRN010116336.1:0-13917 GCA_903798345.1 Fraxinus anomala
AAAGGAAAAGAAGACATAGAAGAAAAGGACCCCAAATCAAACACTCTCAACAGAGAATATGTAATTTCAATTTCTTAGTTTAACTTTAAAATTCTTCTTTTAGTACTCGTGTGCTTGCGCCCCTTGAAGGCATTCTGTTCATTTCCGATTTGTAAATTTTTGCCAAATAAAATACCCATTTTTGGAATTTTATCTCAAGATGCATGTTCCTTACACAATCGTCTGAATCTTTTTTAATTGTTAGCGACAATCCGCGCGAAACACCAACCTTTGTATGTTGTAATAATGAATTCGAACTTTCAATTTCAAACTTTTCAAATGTTTGAATCGAAAATCTTTTGTGAGACAAATAGTTAGTTGACCATTAAAAAGTCAAATTTCGGGTGAAATGGTTATTGTAATTAAACTAATTTTAAAAAAATAATAAAGAAAAAAAAAAGATGACAAAACAGAAGACAAAAAAATAAAGTTAAAGAAAATAAAAATAGAAAATACACACAAGCGCAAACGTGTTGAGTGGCTCATCGGCTTGACCGCTCAACTCGTCATAACTCGGCTCGTGGACTATCGAGCCCGAGCAAGAGCCGAGCGAATTTGCCTTGCCTGGCCACGAGCGAGCGATTTGCGACTCACCAAATCAGTCGTTGAACTTATGAAAGTGGCCGTTTTGGCCACTTTTTTTCCTTCTTCCTTTTACTTTATAAATATTCCAACTCATTTGAAAAAAAATTTCACACACCAACAACAATTCTTACTCCCTCCCACATTGTACACTCTACTATATTCTACCTTCAATTTCAATTATTTACAATCTTGTACTTTATTTTCATACCTTTTATTTACTTACTTTACTATACAAATTACAATACATATTCTATACATAATATTTTATACACCAATTCATTACGATTTACGTTCTTACAATTATCAAATTTCTAAATATGTATTCGTCATTTCATATGAATCAAGTTGTTATATTATCAATTCATCACAAATGGATCTAAAATCATTTGTTAAGGACTTGTTCGGTATTGGAGGTGAATAACCTAAAATGTCGCAAAGTCAATTTCACAATGAATTTGTTGATCGTAACGAAGTACCCATTCCCAAAAACATTTTAGATTTGAATGCTCACGGAAGTAGAAATCCAATTGATTTGGATGACATTGATGTTCTCGAAACGGAACAGACTCTCGACACAAAAGGGAACCGAAAAGTCAAAAATCGACAAAATGTTGGAGCACTTTAAATTGGTTTCAACGAGTCGTACGGTCGAAGGAATCGAAGAGTGCAAAATAGTATGTAAATACTGTCAAACACGATTGGCTTGGTAAAAGGGCATCGATACCACACACCTCAACCATCACTACAATAAATGTGCGGACAAACATGGGCTTCAACGCAATTGTAATTTGGTAGTCCAATCGTCGTTTATGCTTTTACGACACATCACATAGATGTATTCGGAGGAGAAAACTTGAACGGGAATGGTGAAGTTCGTTACTGATACTGAGTTGTCTCTAGCAATAGCGGCCAACCAACATTACGTTTCATATGTAAAAGAATATCTTCAATCGAGGTATGTCGAGTTACATTGAGTTCCCACACAATACTACTTATATATTTAACGATGTCATGAGAATTATTAGAGAATATCATTGCGAGAGTAAAATTCGTTCTTTTACATTTGACAATACTAGTGTTAATAAACCAGTTGTCGATAAATTGTGTAGGGTACTGTAGCCTAATTTCGGTGGTTATTTATTTCATGTTCATTGTACGTGTCATATTTTTTATTTAATTGTATAAAATGATTTGAAACATATTAAGAACGAAATTCAAAGTATTAGGGTTGCACTAATATATAACGATTTCACCTAGTAGAAAACAAGGTTTCGAGGAATTTTGTTTGGAATGACAAATAGGAAAACAATTGTTAGTGATGTAGGATATAGATGGAATTCGACTTACTTATAAACATATTAAAAACGATAATGACACTATTTTGAATGAATCCAATTGGATGTTAGCTTTTAGAATTAAATAAATTTTGACAAATTTTTATGACTTTATAAATATTTTATCTAGAGTGTACTATTTCATTAATTGTATGATATTTGAACGTCTTTATATCATTGCAAGGACTTATGTTATTTCCTTTGGCATGTATCATGGACTCCTGATACAATTTATCGGATACTAAATATATAATTGATCAAATTTCAAAATGTTTAACTTTAAACACGCTTATCACTTGTAGAAACTTAGAACAAATTTTATACGAAATGGATGAATTATATGCACAACAAGTGGGCGCAAATATTAGTTGGGCACCCTCTACACCTTCTCCTTCTGCTAATTTTGAAGAAGACGAAGTTGAAATACGAAATTTATGTCAAGACATTAACACGTATGGATATAATGCAGTAGGTTTTTCTAGCATGTCTACTACATATAATCAGACATTGTACGTAAGTCCAAATTCATTGTCTGCCGAATTAATTGATTACTTTAATCATCATATGCTTAGTAATGCATCAATTAGAAGAAGTTTAGAAGAAGAAATTGAATTCTAGCTAGCGAAAGTACGAACGATGATAGCCAGTAGTATTTGCGATTGCAAAATAAGTACTAACACCTCTGTAACACTGTAAATTTGGAGTCTACTTTTAGTGCAAGTAAGATGGTTCTGTTCGAGGTCAGGAGCCGATTGAAAAAATATTTTTTGGAAGCGTTAATGTGCTTGAATTATTGACAAGATGTTCATTTCCTATTGCAAGATAAGTATGCAAAAATTGCGTGTTGTCATGTAAATGATATTTAATTTAATCATATTGATAAAATTTGTTATTTCATAAACTATTTTTAATTTTTTTTAAAAATTATACACGCAACAAGTTGTTCGTGTACAAGTTTTAATTTTGTTTATTCGAAATTTAAGCAATCGATCTCAAGTTCAGATAAAGGAGAATGCTTTTTTTTTAAATGAGAAATTCGACGAGCTCGAGCCATTGAAAACGAGCTCCGAGTTCTGCTCGTGGTCAATATGCTTGGCTCGGCCCATTGTCACTCCTACCCCAGACGCTCACGTTGGGCCTTGTGGTTGAGTGTTTTCGATTTTTATCTTTATTTTTTGTTTTTATTTTTGTTTTATTATTTTTATTTTCTCTATTAATTTGTTTTAAATCAAACTAGTAAATGTTCATTTGACACAAAATTTGACTTTCCAAAAGTACTCTCAAGCGCAAACTTTAAAAGGTTTTGGACTAGAAAACAAAGATTTAAGTTTGGAACCCCCAGGTGCAATTTACTCTTCTGAATGTGGTTAATACGATTAGTTTTTAATTAGTTCAATTTAATTACAAGTAATGTAATTAATGCCTCAACATTTAAGTTAAATTTGGAATTAGTGCAAATAGATTTTTTTGCTCTCAAGTCTAATCTTCATCTATTTACGAAAACGTTATATATTTGACTTGCACATAATGAAAATTAAATATTAAATAAATAATTTTTCTTCTCACTTTAATATTCTGAAGTTTATAAAATGCAACTTCATTCTAATTAAATTAGTTTAAGAGATTAATGGGTATTAGTAATGAGTTAAAATTAGAATAGTACCTTTGTGGTGATATTTTGACCAATGGCCGGAGTGGAAAATTCTCGGCCGGAAAGCGGCAGTGTGTAGTGCCGACAGGAGCGTATGATGCAGCATGAAACAATATTTCATTAAAATCAGCTACCTATCGTCTTTTAAATTGTATTAAACTCACCCGTGCTTACTTGAAAGTGGAAACTCGTAGTTATTATTATTATCTTTTTCGGACTAAAATATGACGAAAGAATAAGTTAATCCTTACCATCCAATAATACCATTGTTCTGTTGTTCACACCTTCACTGTCATTGTTCGCACCACCACCACTATTGTTCGTATCACCACCATTGTTCCAACACCAACATTGTTCCCGCCACCACAATTGGGACCCATGCTGCCTTTGTCCACGCCGCCGTTCAGACCCGTTTGTAAGAAACGATAAACTATATTAGAACTTGTTTGTTTTGGATTAAAATCTGATTTTAATTCGAGTCAAAGTCAAATAATCAATATTAACATCTTTAATGGGTCCCACAACTTTTCAACCACAAATTTCAAAAATTTCTATCATAATTTATTAAAAATCTAATTTAAATACTCACCAAACACCCTCTATAAGCTTGGTAGAAGTATATATTAAAAATCATTTAGATATATTTCGTTCAAATACAATTTAAAATAATAAATAAAGACTTCAAACGTACTGAATATTTGTCTGAGAACCGGATATATTTCATGGAAATAATAAGCTAGAGCTAGCTCAACCTCTAGCCAAATAAGGCCGTTGCCAAAGGCCTCACATCTGAACTGGATAATGCTTCCAAATTTTAGGAATTTTCAATACTTATAATTTTATTATTTTTTTATATTCGTACTCAACATCTATGCGGAGTAGAACTTCGTCTGTAGGTTTTTTTTTTTTATAATTTTTTAGTTTTTTTATACTGGATAGGTTTTTTTTTTTTTAATTTCTTAGTTTTTTTATACTGGAAAACGTCGGAATCCATACATACCAAAAACTCAGAAGTCTAAAATAACAAACAAACATTTAGTAAAAGGAAAATGAATTAAACATATGTGTGGAAAAATGAATTAAACATCTGTGCACAACGAATTCTAAATAATTATGTTCTACAGAAACTAAATATTACAGCAGAAACTCACATTTGTTCCAACTAACTTGCGTCATGCAGTCTCAGATTTCACTTCTTCTCTTTGATTGATTTCTGAGTTGATAAAGCTAATAATATATTTGATATTTGAAATGAGATCATGGTATTAATAAATTTGCATGTATATTAGTGGCAAAAAATAGGAAGGATTTTTTGGCCTGTATTATTAGTCAACAATTGTAGGCAACCAGTGGGGACAATATAGGAAATATAATAATGCCTCACAAATGAATACAAATAGTGGGTTTACCTTTGTAAGAAACCCTGCCACAGTGGAGAAATCGTTGGGGGGAAAGTGTGTCACAGTGGAGCAATGAGTGGGGACAATATAGGAAATATAAAAATGCCACACAAATGAATAGTAAATAGTGGGTTCCCTCTTTTAATATAGTAGGGATAAATAAATATCTCTACGTCATAATTTTTTGTTGGTAATTATTAAAATTATTAATTTTAACAAGATTCATTTATTGACAGAAATTTCAACACTAAATAAATTTATACAAATAAACAATATCGACGGAAAATTCGTAGGTGAAAATAACAATGAAAAATACTAATTTAAGGTTAATAATGGATCTTTTCATCAGTAAAATGATGACTGAAAATTTCACCATTAAATAAAGTAATAAAAATTATATCACGATAAAAAATTATGTACAATTTACAAAATACTTAGATTAGGAATAGAATATTAGTAACACTAAAAATATGAATATCTTAATTAGGAATGAGCATTTTAATCTCAATCGAACATTTTGAATTGGAAACGAATCCGAACCATTGATTCTATTTATAAAATACTTAGGAACTAGTTTTTTACTTTCTTTAAGTTTTTTTTTTTATTTTTTTATTTATTTTTTTATTTTTTATTTTTCACTTAAAACAGTTTTATTCACCACCCACCGATCTCACCCACGCCCAGCAACCCTAATCTTAATTGATGCATCACAAGAGGAGAGTTTCTCCTGCAATAAAAGCCGACTGTTGCGAACGCCAAAATGGTGAAACTTCGAATTCGATCCATGCCGCCACCCACCCCACGACGATGCCACCAGCACGACACTACCACTGTTCACACAAGTACACAAATGAATAAACTAATATAAAAAATGCTCTTCCCCCCCCCCCCCCCCCCCCCCCCCCCCCCCCCCCCCCCCCCCCCCCCCCCCCCCCCCCCCCCCNCCCCCCCCCCCCCCCTCTTTTTTAAATAGCTATGGTAGAGCATAATTCAAATTGACATGGACCGGTTCCAAAAGCTACATTGAACATGATGATTCTATTTACAAAATATTCGAAAGTTAATGAATAATTCTAATTCTTGAAGTAATTGAATCGACCCACTCAACATCCATTCCTAATTTAATAAATTTACTTTATCCACACAAAATTTCGTTACTTAACAAAGTAATGAAAATACAAAAATAATATTAAATACATAATTTTTTTTAGGAATAAATAATAGTTAAATTAATGACTTGTTTGTTGATAATATTATAAATAATTTTTTTTAGAAATATTTTAAGTTAACTGTAACATTAAAAAAATATAAAATTATAAACTTTCGTCATGTACTGAAAGGTTTTTCATCAGTGATCAATGAGTGAATCATTGTATGTGATGTTAGAAAATATATAATGTTCACAAAGAGGATTGTAAATTAAAGCAAAAAAGGAAAACCAGAAAAAGATGAAAAAAGAAGGTCCGAACACGAAACCGTTGTTCTCAAACTATATTTGTCCCTTTTCGAATTGAAAATGATGCTTAAATGGATTATGACAAATAGTTTGTAGGATTAATCAAGCATTTACATGATTTAACACTTAAACACTAGTAAAAATCCTCAAAAACTTGAAGAACACACACAAAATGGAAATTTTGAATATGTAAGAAGGGATTTTTGATTTCTATTATGTGTGGAATTAAAATGTTTCCAAAAATGATTATTATGTTCTTACATTTGAATATTGATCACCTATATATAGGCCTCAATATTCTTTCATGAAATGGTGCCAAAATCAGATGAAAAGTCACCAAAATTCAACATCAACGACCATAAACGACTATATTTTATCTCTATGCGATCACATAGGCCAAACTTATGCGACCGCATAGTTAATGCAGCCATGGAGCCTCCAGTCCCAATATATGGCTATGCGACCGGATGTCATATGCGGTCTCATAGTTCATCAATATGGCCTCAAAAATCCATTTTCATTCCAAATTCGTTTTTTATTGATTTTGAACAATATTTCCATCATGTGATTATCAATGATATCATGGACGACATTGTCATCAAAGGCGTCGATAATCACTGAAAATATTGTTATTAGTTATTGAGAGAATTGATTTTCACCATAATCATTACAGATTTTTCTATTTAATTTTTTTTAAAAATGTCCCCAAAGAAATTTGGCCTAATACCCCCAAGTATTTTGAGCGAGTGACTCTTGTGAAAAAGACTATACATGCTTCTAAATGCATGGGTAAATTAAAAGCTCGTGATTTTTATTCTTTTAGTCGAAAAAGAATATAAGTTTTTCTTTCAATTTTTTAACCAGTTTGAAGGAATTAATCAAGTATAATACAAAATGTGTATATATTATATACATCGGTGGCCATAATTCAGTTGGCGGCTTAAATAAGTTTAATTTTCTTTACTTATAAGAGTTTAAATATGATATCAAATGGGAGCATGCTTGAGTTTTGTTTGACTTCTTTAGAGAATATAAAATTGAATTTTAAGACAATTTGATAAGTTTAATTAACAAAATAAATAACTAAATATATCGTGTCCAAATTTAACAATTATTTTCTCAAACAAATATTTGACGATTAATTCGACAATAAATTTTTAGGTTGCATTTCATTGCCAATATTTTTCATAGAAATGTCTTTTTTTTTTTTTTTTTTCACCCAAATTCCTATTTTTGGATGTTTTATTGACATTTTTCCATAAAAAACATTTTCCAAAAATTGGTTATATGACCATGTTTTTCTCTAAATTAAGGAGAATATTTTCTTTAGGAGATGGTAGATTTTATTTTCCAGACAATTCCCAATTCCTTAAAATTCAACTTCCTCGACTCTTCTACTCACAAAAAAATTCTTCTTTTCTTTGCATAAAATTTTCAGCCTCGTCTCTGCAAATATTTTCATTTTGTTGAAGTCTTGATGGTCGTGTTCTAATATAATTCAATTCGCCAAAGTAACATTTGAAGTGCTCAAACTCTATTAATTTTTTATTGTATCTTGAGAGAATGATAGCGAGCTCACAATAGTAAATAAAGACTTCCAATTAGATTTCTTTAGATAGAAACGGTACTACGGTAGAATAAGCGATTTGGATAAAATTTAGGTAAGTTTGATTTGGACTTGGCCTGAAAATTAAAAATAGGAAAAATCATATTTTGGGTTTGGATTAAATTAATTAGTTAGCAAATTTATTCAAAAGAAATAAAATAATTTGACTTATTTAAGATAAAAAATTAGGGATATTCGGTTCTTAGTTTAGAACCGATAACTTAACCGAACTGAGCCAGTCGATTCTCGATTCAAATACTTGTTCATGTTTTTAAGTTAAAAAGAACCGTTCGGTTCGATTCGGTCGGTGTGGTTCGAGAGTTTTGTCTAACCATAGTATTATTGACTATTTCTGTCATCGTTGCCTCCGTCCAAAGAAGTTTTTGAAAGCTTAAGTTGCCCTTTTTTTTTATCAACCACGTAACAACATAGGTTGAATGGATTAGTTATGATTCCTATCAAAAAAAGTGTGCTGAAAAAACTTGATTTAAAGTTGTTTGACTATGAATTTTGCATCTCAAAACGCGACCAGGCTTAATATTATGCTGGCCTAATTGTGAGAGATGTTACTTTAGTTTTTAGATGGTACAAAGTCTTCATTTGAATATAGATATGTTTTTGTTTTAAATATTTAAGTATTTCTACACATGTAAAAATTTAAATTGAAGATTCTTCGTAAACCTAAACATCACCAGCTTGGAGGTTGGCTTAAAGCTCCCATGGGCAGTCGGACAAGGATGGACGTAATCAGCTAAAGGCACCCTCTATGGGTGATGACACTCATGGCACCATTATTGAAGAGCCAGGCATGAGTATGGCATGCTAATTTACATCCCTTGAATTTCTTTGGCTCAGTTCATCATGCTACTGTTCTAGAATTTAAGCCTGCCCGATTTTGGGCAGAGGCAAATGAGGCCGGTGCCTCATGCCCAATTTAAAATGGGGCCTCAAATTTTCTTTTTCTTTTTTTTTAATTAAATGGAAAAATTCAGATTTAATGGTCAATTCTTTCCTTCCCGTCCAGCCTCCGTGCGTGGGTGCAAGAGAGAAAAACCCGAAATCCACCCGTACCTCAGCTTGCCGGAGTGGCTAAGCAGCCTCCAGTCCGCTACTGTTCGCTGCGCCCTGTTATCTCTCTCTCTTGTGTGTACGGCACCGCTGGCCACCAGCGCCGTTATGTAATATGATTTCTATATTTCTATGTCTATGTTTAATGTTTCGAAATGACTTCTATACGATTAAATGTTTATAGATACATTTGAAATTTTTATATGATTTCATCAATCTATCAGCTATATCATTGTAATGTGTTCGGAAGAAGCAAAATTAATTTAGGTATTCCTCATTCCTGTAATTAAATGTGGTTTCTGATTTAGGGATTTATCTAATACCTAATGGTTGGTGTGATTAATTCTGATTTAGGGATTTATGATTTATGTAATGGTTGTTGACTGATCTTGTGAACTGGGATGAGCTACTTTTTATTTTTATTTTATTTCTTTTGTAGATTTTAGAGTAAAAATTGGTTCTTGAAGAATAAGAAAGTCACTTGGCTATTTGGGTTTTTCTTGGAAGTGGGTGAAAGGTGGTCTTTTGTTATCTCTGGTTGATTTTCTAATACAAATTTGGCTTGATTTAACTGATTATGGGGTTTAGGAAGGAATAGGACTGGAAGTGAGGCACTATTTGAGAAAGTTCTTTAGGAGGAGGTTGGGTGGAAATTGAGATTTTGGGGGGAGGGGTTTGTTTAGTCTAGGTTTGTTAAAGATCGGACTTGGTGGTGATAGCTTGAAGGCGGAATCTTGGGGATGTTGCGAAATCAAAGGGGAGGAGGAAGAAGAAAATGATGATGATGTGGGGGAGACAATGTGTTGGAATAAGTTGGGCCGTTGGGCTATATTGGCAGCTATATGTGTTCAAGATGTAAAGTTGATACCTCTATTAGTGGCATCAATGCCCTCCGTAATCTTTTACTCGTTATCCAAATGTCGAATTCCAAGTTACCATTCATCTTTTATTATTGCTTTCATTCTTCATTCTCTGGTTAGTTTGATTTGACATCAATTTTTGTTCTTTTTTTTCTTTGCCAGAGTTGTATGTTATAGCCAGATTTGCAAGTTGGGGTATTTGATTCAGCTTGAGCCGTTATGTTATTGTGAATCTCTGGCTGTTTGGATATACAATTTCTTAGGTAGTCTGGTGACAACATTTTAGCACATTGAGGTGGTTGCAACAAAATTAACATTGAAGTAGTGAGCATATACTTAGAGAGCCAGTATGCTTACTCTGCTGATCAATGTTTTTGCCTATTCCTAGAATTGTAACCGTGACATTAACTGTTTTACTTTATATTCCTTAAAGCAAAAATAAGGTGTATGGTTGAAGATGCAATGATTAAAAATTAAACATTGTATGTGGAAACTTTTTTAGCACGTCTCGTTTATCATGCCCTGCAAAATGAGCTTCTTTTTTATGCTAACAAATTTGGTTCCAATAGCTAATGCTACTTGGTATGATTAATTCTGATTTAGGGATTTATGATTTATCTAATAGTTGCTGCGAATCTCTGATTGAAAAAGTTTAATGCTTGGGTTAGATTGTATTAGTTAAAATCTTCGTATTATTGGGGGCCTAATTTATGAAGTTCGCCTCAGGCCCCCAAAATCACAGGACAGACACTCCGCGTGCTTCCCATAGGATGTTGCAACGAAATTTTCTTTTTCGGATTGAACCTCTATGGCAAAGAGAAGGGGATGTAGATTGGAATCATGACCAATGGTCAATGCATTCTCAAGAAGCTTAGAAAGTGTGAAGTTAATAATAGAGCTTGGAATGAAAAAAATTGTGGTGCGATACCAAAAATAGATACAGAAAATGCGAGCAGAAATAGATGCAGCATTTGAAAATGGCGTGTCAAGCTATCATGTAGGTTCTCACAAAGATCTAGAGTAGTGATGTGAAGGGCTATATGAGAAGAAGAGTACTAGGCACAAAGAGCTGGAGCAGAACGGTTGGAGATCTGCGGCAAAAATATATTGAGAATTATAAACGTAAATTTTCTTCTATCGAGAGCAATCAATTCACAAAAAGCAAAATAAACACTCAAGAATACATAAAATTTTTAGAGGTTCGTCTCAATGTGAGATTACGTTATCTCCAACCGTTGTAGTAATTCAATGTGAAGACAACTCCCTATTTATAGTTCATTTGAATTGAGTCAGTCTCTTGTCTGATATTTGACCATATTTCCCTTCATATGTAGATATGTCGGCATGGCAAAGTTTGAGCAATTTGTAGTGTCTTCAAACTATTTGTATTCATCATTTATGTATATGCCCTTTTGTTTGTAGGGTGCCCCCACTCAAAGTGGGGATTTTATGGTTGGGATAATTTGATAAATTTTGGTTTTAAATTTGAACATTTTGGACATTTCAAGTGAAGGAGATTTAAGACTTTTAATGGTCTATTTTGACCAAAAAGTATTGATTAGAGGCCTTTTTACTAAGCTACTCTTAAATAAGGATTAAAATTTGGATTTTACAATTAATTTTGAATACATATCATATAGGATTCACAACTTTTCAACCAAACATTTGATTATCTTTTATCAAAATATACTAAAAAGCTGGTTTAAATTTTTTCCATTTCGTTTCGTTCCTACTAATCTCAATCTAAACAGGTCTAAAGATAATTGTTAACTAGGCTGTCAAAGCAAAATCCCCTACTCAAGTCTGGCTCTTCCATTCTCTCATATCCGTGCGTGTCTCCAGCAAAGAGCACATGTTTGGCCTTTTAATCTAGTTAACTTTCCTCTTAAATTTAGGGAAGAATTCATAAATCATGGTTTAAGTTTTAACAATTCAAAATTCATGTTTTAAGTTTAAAAAATACAAAAATCAAGTATTTAGTTAATTAATTAAAAACATTTATTATTTAAATTTAATAAATTCAATAAATTAATTTATTAAATATATATTTTACCAATTAAATATAGTAAGGACGTCGCTCTACTCCGACGACTGTTTCAGCAACCGGCTCTACTCCGGCGACTATTTCGACGACCGGAATTCCGGCGATCGGAATTCTGGCGATAATTTCGGCCACCACTCTTCTCTGGCGACTATTCTGGCAATCGTTCCGTCGACTGATCCGATTTCGACGACTATTCCAGTGATCGTTCCGCCGCAGCTTTATTCCGACAACTGCTCCGATTCCGACAATTTATACATATATGGTCACAAATTCACAATTTAGTTAGTCATTTTATACGTCACATATTATTTTTCAATCACAGTTCAAAATTTTTGTAGGTCACAATTAATTCGTTGGTCACAAATTGTAAAATTAGTTGGTCACAGATCAAAATTTATAAGTACACGGTCACAAATTTCCAAATTAGTTGATCACAGATTTTTCACGATCACAGATTTTATAATTTTTAGGTCACATATAACAAAATGATTGGTCACATATTATATTTTTAGTCATAGATTACCGAATTTTAAGGTCACAGATTATATTTTTAGTCACAGAAAACCAAAATCATCAGATTCTCCAGATCCACCATCTCTGCACTATCGACACGACCACTACAAACATATCACACCAGCCTCGTCACCAGACTCACCACTACCGCCTGTATCCTACCTAAATCCATCGCTCCGCCACCACTACGTTAGTCTATTTTACGTACTCATTTAAACCAGAAACTTGTCTTTTAACATTGTGGTTTTTCTTCACTTCGAGAACAGAGATTCTAGGGTCTTGGGATTGCGTCGATCGCAGGACTACAGGTGCATTTTTGGCACACAAGAGCCACAACCTTGTCAGCAACAAAGTTGTTTTTAGCCATTAGAGTAATATTTTCATTAGTCTCCTCCCAAAATCCCCTTCTTCATCATCGCTAGGGTCTATGTGGATCACTTGCACTTAACTGTACCGAATTCGAGTAAATGGGTCTGATGATAGGAATAGAAAGAAAGCGAAGGGGGTAATGTGCGTGAGAAAGTACTAACTGTTCGATCAAGAGCATATGATGCATGTGCAGCGGCTAGAACGCTGTCAAATTCTGCAGAACGCTTACATCCAACCAGGACTACTTGCTTGTGGGAAGGCACACGAGCATATCAGCAGCACAAGTTAAGCCCAAACCAAGTTAATTGAAAACAAAATCAAGTTACAGAAAGCAAATCTACCCCCTAATCTCTTCATTTCCGTTAAGCCCAAATTAAATGAAAGCAAAATCAAGTTAAGCCCAAATCAGTCTTATCAAGTAAAATCAAACAAAATCTACTCTCAATTCTATCTCCCCTCAATTGCACTAATCACTATCAAGTTAAGCCCAAATTAGACCCCATACATTCACATTACTCAAAACACACATAATAACAAGCATCTGGAAGACTGGCTCGCACTCAGTTAAAAATAAAATCACAAAATTGAACATTAAACAGATCAAAATAACAAATAAAAAGAAAAGAAAATAAGTAATCCGTACTCGCTCTTTACAGTTACAAAAATTGATTTGACTGAAGGCGAGAGACGAGAGGCTGAGAGACGAGAGGCCTTCTTCACCTTCTTCTTCTGCCGATGGAAGACGTCAGAGGCTAGAGACTAAAAGACGAGAGTGACATGTTGAGAGAATTCGAGTCCCAGATTGTGGTTTCAGCCTTCAGGTTTGGATTGGCCAATTTGGGATCTCCTTCAATGATGAGAGATATTGGATTAAATGGATTTGGATTTGGGCCTGGTTCTTAGGGATGAGACGCCCGCGCAAGGACCTCGGTTCCCATTAGGAGGTCGAACCACGGACCTATGGAAGTCGGGGCTACCCCGTCCCCATGGGC
>CAIGRN010116337.1:0-11323 GCA_903798345.1 Fraxinus anomala
AAATAAAATGATTTTCTACCAACTATTCTACCTACTACCACTACACTTTGTTTGTATATTACATTAACTTGTGATCAAACCAAACTAGCCTAACCAACCATCAAAACATAAGTTAGACAATGATCAAAAGTATTGTTGAGTAACAACAAAAATGTCACACACGGTTCATCAATTACACTCTGCTGTTCTAAACTATCCATGCTTGCGTAGAGGGAGGAAAAAGAAATAATATTTGCTTGATCGTAGATACTACAGTTTCTTCACAATGCTTTCTTTTACTATCACAACGGTTTAGTTATAGCATTATCTGTTTGACAAACTGGAGCATTGTAAACGTAAAAAAGTGCGTATGAAAACATTTTACTTTTCCAAATGTACAAGTGAAAGAACTTCTTTCTATACAACGTTTTTAGTACACATATGTAAATGTTCCCTGATGGTTTTAAAATAACTTTTATAGACATGCTAGTTTTTCCTCGGGACAATGCAACATAAATTTGACCATGACATAAAAAGGTTCCGAAAGATATAGACCAACAAAATCAAGTGTTTGACGTTGTACTTTATTTATAGACATTGCAAAATATGTCCTAATAGGGAATTGAGTTTTTTTAAATGAAATTGATTTTCGATCACTTTCAAGAGGTATGAAAGGGATTCTTGGTAAGAAAACATGTTTTCCACAATATTCGCCCATTGTAATTTCGTTGTAATTTCAGCTAGAAATACTTTTTTCTCAAATTTCCTACAAATAAGACGTGTCACATTACATAACTGTTCAGAAGGAATTATATTTCGTAATAATATTACAGGGGTGTTTACCTTAAAGTTAAACTATTCAACGAATCTTCCTATATGCTTTATTTTGATTGGTCAATTGCTTCATCAAAATTATAGTATGTAAAACTTTGACCAATAATTTGTTGTAGTGAAATTTTGTTAATATGATCAACACAGTGAAATCTAGGCATAAGAATAACTCGATTAACAATCATATGTAAATTATCAGCATATGAGCTTCTATATTTGGAAAGACATGATGTATTAAAAACTTTTAAAGATGTAATTTCATCCTCAAACGGTAAGATTATACTTCTCGAAAGTGTAATGCATTTAGAATTATGTTCCTGCTCTGTTCTATCTCCAATTCTAAGCAAGTATCACAAAACAGATGATCTAATTTTGCCCTTATATTTTGAACCAATGATAAACGTAAATACAAAGGCCATAGGTTAGAAAAAACTAACCTTGCTTTTATTATGTCTTTTTTTTCCTCTTGGTACCACCGGTAGAATTTGACGAAAATCTCCTTTGAAAACTATAACTTTCCCACCAAAAGGCAAATAGCAATCGTTAATATCTCTAAGCATTTCATTTACAACTTCAATAGCACAACGATTTACCATAGTTGTTTCATCCTAAATTATTAACTTAGACATTTTCAACAAAATTCCCAATGCCGATCGCTTGCTTATAGAACATATAATTTCACCAATTGTTTCCAAATGAATTTTAAATCTCGAATGAATTGTTTGACCTCCACATAATAGAGATGTAGATACTCTAGAAGATGTAGTTGCTAAGGCAATTAAATTTTGAGATCTTATACCAGCTAACAATGCTTTATATAAAAAAGTTTTGCGTGTTCCACCTAGACCATCGATGAAGAAAGTTCATCCCAATTCTGATTTCACTCCGTCCATAATTGCATCATATGTAAACTGTTGTTCATTACTTAAAGTTGTTACACAACCAAATTCATTGTTTTATCTATAGCCATTCTTCTCAACCTTTCATTTTCATCTATATTCACATCGAAAGAAATAGATCTATAGTAATTAATGTTTTTACCTAACGGTTCTAAAATAGAATTGATTTCCTGAAAAGCCTTGAACTTAACAACCATTATAAATATATTTTCATACACATAGTCTTCGATCATGTAAACCTTGGATCATTATGGTTGCAAAGCGCAAAAAGTTTAGCGAAGAGAAGTCTTAAAAAAAAGGCATTTCATAGATAATAGCTTCAGATGGACATTCTTTTCAATGATTATCTCCAATCAATAGCTTACGTAGAGGTGCTACTTCTTGATATGTTGTAACAGTTACCCCATTTAAAGTTTGAAGATCGTTAACAGATTTTGGATGATTAAGAAGCACATTTAAGAAATATCGTTCTCTGTCAAATGCATTAACTGTAACAACACATTCTATAACAACTTGTCTCATTATGGGAGAACAAATCTTCTGGTTTGTATTTCAAACAAAATATGATGAAAAATCTCGATATAAAAGCTAAATTCCTAGCAAATTCATTTGCTTCATTCATTCGAAAGAATTCAATCAACATAGTTCTCCTCGTATTTTCTTTTTGAATAATAGTTGATAGCATGTTCATCGTATGTTACTTGTCGATTTTTAGTATGGATTTGTAGAGAACAAACAGTTAGACAACTTTTCTACATATTAAAAGAGAAACTTCTCAACATAGATTCAGATGGAGATGTCTATCAATTTCTAGCAAATTGGTAAGTAAAAGAAGTTTCATCAATTTCTTTATTTCCTTCGTTTGTGTTAACAGAGAAATTAATACAAATGTGTCCTTTTACACATATTTATATAAATATTTTACAACTTTGTTAAAAGAACATACTTCAACATTAATGTGACCCAGCAATAGTCTAACCCAGCAATTTTAATCTTAACATACTTCAACACTAACTTGTTTTTGGTTATTACGAAAATAGTCTAACCCATCAATTATAATCTTAACATACATATCTACAACATGTTAAAATAGTCCACCAGTATAAAGTAATATCGACTTACTCGAAAGCCTGATTTGTAGTTTGTATGAATAGTATTCTTTGCTCCATGAAGAACTACAGGACAAGGAAACAAACTAATGTAAGTACTCAAATAGAAATTTATATCTCAATAGTTAGAAAGTCTAGTAAAAACTATGTGCTGAAACCTTCATCCTCATTTTAAATAAGTTCAGATGTAGAAGGGATCAAATTAGGTAAACGTTGAGGCTCAAAGTGTATGCTTCTACATCTCTTAATGCCTTTATGCAAACCAGATTCTCATATGGAAAAAGCAGAGGATACTACAAAGGATCATAATAGCCGTAGTAGTAATGTACACTACTATGTCTCAATCTTTGTACTTTTTTTAGATGTATGTCGTGATTCGTTTGGAAAATTAAAAATCTAACCCAATTTCTATAGTGTCAAAAGTTTGGTTTTGTAGCATGATGTTTTTGTGACCGTTTATTGAATCAAAAAAATGGTGTATGCTGGTGTTTTAGAACGACAAAGGAGTGCAATTTGGTGTTTTAGAACCACCAAAATTCAATCCGGGATAAACGATAGGCAATTGTTTTTTATGAAAACCTTTGGGTTGAAATGTTGATTCTCCCTCCAACTCCCCATTTTTCGTAGAACGACCATTGCCAATAATCTTCTATCAACAGTGCTTGCACCAACCGTGAGAATCTATGGAACCTCATTTGATAACGTAACATATGATGGACCAATATTTTTCAGTAGAGCAACTCATGAAAATTCCAATTTCCTTTGTGCTAAATGTGCCAATAGTTATGTTATCAATTTAAAAGAGATTATCCATAACAAGCGAGATAAAAGGTATGTTATCATCATCATCAATGGCATTGTCCATTATTGCTAATATGTCACTCTCGATACAGGAATTATTGTACATGTTTTGTAAATGGCCAAGTCAACAAGGGAGGCAATTGCACTTGCTAAATGGAAAGGATTCAACTTTATGCCATCTAATAAAAAAATCATTGGAGCAAGAAATTTCGTAAGTGGTGATGGAAGCTCATTGGATTTTGATGGCCATGCTACACATACTGCGAGCACTACCATGAAAGGTGCCTATGTATTTGAAAATGTTAATGTCACTGCATTTGGAATCGCATCCCTTACTCACTTGACCATTTACAAAGACCGTACAAGTATTCCTGTCTCGAGAGTGACGTATTAACAGTAATGGACAATGCCATAGATGATGGTGTTATTGTAGTTTCCATCTCGTTTCTTGTTCTGAACAATCTCTTTTACAATGACAACATAGCTATTTGTGTACTTAGCATATTGGAAAAGGAAATTGCAGCTAAACTACAATTTTTTCCAACACAAGGGCACTATAAATCTGCCTTAATCATAGCAATAAAGCTTGTAACGAGATGTATAGATGACTTCCAAAAATATATCTCTGAGAATTGGTTATGTAAGAAATAGTATCTAATTTGCTAAATGTAACTTTAAATTTTAACTTCTCATTTAACTACGAGAAATTCAGACTACAAGGTTTGACAACCATATTAGTACCATTAGGTGAAAGAATATCCGAGGTATATGATGCATTAACCTCACCAATATTAGTCACTGTCATGGTATACGTCTAACTTACTAGTCCGATGACTATCAAAAATCATGGATAGTTCAGTTGCCCTTCCAAAATACTTAATTCATCCGAGCAATTCACTTTACGTTGCAAAATCATGCTCATCTGTTTATTTGTTTATTTCAAACCACTTAGATAGGGAATGTAGTCTTGGAGTTTGCTATCATGAATCAACCTAGGATCATTAGATTTAGAAGGGTTGACATGACCAAACCCGATAACAAAAATGTCGGTTGAAACGAATTTCTCGTCTTGAATGGGAGCATTATTGAGATTCACAATATGAGCACTCATCATAATTGCTGACTTAATGATGACATGAGACAAATAAGGGTTTGCACAACAACACCGTGAAACTAATGAGGTGTGGACATGACAACAAAGTACCAGATAGTACATTGTATTTAGATTTTGCACTGGTAATGTTTTCAATGGACAAAGGTCATGCAGCAAAGATGTTCACACCAGGTCTGACTATATCGGGCTTTGAAATCCCTAGGCTAGCTTGATTGGGGCATCTGGACCAAAAAAACCACTATTGGAACATTTTTAGCACCAATTAGTGTTCCCTTGAACACTATTATTTCTATTGGTTAAGATATCGAGTTTATTTATATCTATGTTGATAAGAACCATGACCGATGCATAAACATTCTTCAACACTGGTTCTTGAACAATTTTGGTTGTCTTAACATCTCCTTTGCAAAGAACTACATTTCCTTTGGCATCAACAATTTTCAACGACAAAGGAGCGCAATTTAGTGTTTTATAACCACCAAATATCAATCCAGGATAAACGATAGGCAATTGTTTTTTATGAAAACCTTTGATTTGAAATGTTGAATCTCTTAAGAAACAATTGCATATTGTTTACCCTGTATTGGATTTTGGTGATTTTAAAATGCCAAATTACACTCCTTTATCATTGAAAAATGTTGATCTCAGAGAAAAATAGTCATTTGCTAAGTAGATGTTATGACAAACAAAATTGTTGAGGACAAGTGGTGAAGAATGTTGATGGTACAGTCATGGTTCTTATGAATACAGAGAACCTATGATTTTGTACATTTATCGACGCTCATGTTCTTCGAGCAACAAACGTCAATTATGAGAGCGAGCAAAAAATACTAGAATATATAAACTCGATAGCTAAACCAACAACAATAATAGTGTTCCAGGAAATACTAATTGGAACTAAAAATGCTCCAATATTTTCGTTTTAACGTCTAGAGATCCCAGTCAGGTTAGNGCTCATGTTCTTCGAGCAACAAACGTCAATTATGAGAGCGAGCAAAAAATACTAGAATATATAAACTCGATAGCTAAACCAACAACAATAATAGTGTTCCAGGAAATACTAATTGGAACTAAAAATGCTCCAATATTTTCGTTTTAACGTCTAGAGATCCCAGTCAGGTTAGTCTAGGAATTTTAAAGCCCGATATCATCGGACCTGATGTGAACATCCTTGTGGCATGGCCTTTGTCCATTGAAAATATACTGGCGCAAAATCTAAATTCAATGTAATATCTGGTACCTCAATGTCATGTCCACACCTTAGTGATGTTGCGGTCTTCCTTTAACGTACCCCAATTTGTCTCGTGTCGCCATTAAGTCAGCAATTATGACTACTGATGACATTGTGATGAAGATGGTAAATTCGTTCTAGCTGACATTTTTGTTGTCGATTCTGGTCATGTCGACCCTTCTAAGGCTAATGATCCTAAGTTGATTTATGACATTGATCCTCAAGACTACATTTCCTATCTATGAGGTCTGAAATACACAAATAGATAGATGAGCATGATTTTACAACGTAAAGTGAATTGCTCAGATGAATCAAGTATTTTGAAAGGGTGACCAAACTATCCATCATTTTTTATAGTAATCGAACTAATAAGTTAGATGTACACCAAGATAGTGACTAATGTTGGTGAGGCTAATGTATCGTATATGATGTATATTCTTTCACCTCATGGTGCTACAGTGGTGGTAAACCCTTGTAGTCTCGATTTCTCAGAGTTGAACGAGAGGTTAAAATTTAAAGTTACATTTAGCAAATCAAACACTATTTTTTACATAACCAATGCTCAGGGCTATCTTTTGTGGAAGTCATCTATACATTCTGTTAGGAGCCCTATTACTATGATTAAGGCAGATTTATAGTGGCCTCGTGTTGGAAAAAACTGTTGTTTACTATAACTTAAAGTTGTACACGAAAAAAAATTTAATAATACAAGATATCAAACTTAAGTAGTCTATTTTCTTTCAATTTTCCTTATCTTGAACTCATATGAAACTTGATCGCTCCAAAGAATTCATTTGGAAGTGTAAACTAAAACTGTGTAAGTTCTAGATATAGCCCCTGTTTCATACACATTAAAATTTTCATTCTCATTCTTCTACTCATTTTCAACCACACATTTTTCAATAAAATAATATTTTCCATCACATAAATAAATTTTCCTTTTTTTTCAACCACACATTCTCCATCAATCTACTATTCCATCATACATTCTTCCAAAATAATGTGACTCAAACACATCCATAGTTTAAAATCAACCTTGAGAGTGAGAAAGAGAGAGAGAGACATAGTGATAGATACAACCTACTCAACAACCTTTAAAATTGTTTAAACTACATCTAGAACTTACACAATTTCCAAATGAATTCTTCGAAGCAATCAAGTTTCATGTAGAGTTCATGACAAGGAAAGTTAGAAGAAAATAGAGTATTTATGTTTGATATCCTATATTATTCAATTATTTTTCATATAAGGCCTAGAGTTATAGATAAACAACATTTTTTTCCAACACAAGGGCACTATAAATCTGCCTTAATCATAACAATAAAGCTCGTAACGAGATGTATAGATGACTTCCACAAAACATATCCCTGATCATTGGTTATGTAAGAAATAGTATCTAATTTGCTAAATGTAACTTTAAATTTTAACTTCTCATTTAATTATGAGGAAGTAACATGACAAGGTTTGACAACCATAATAACACCATGAGGTGAAAGAACATCCAACGTGTATGATGCATTAACCTCACCAATATTAGTCACTGTCATGGCAAACGTATAACGTATTAGTCCGATGACTATAGAAAATTATGATTAGTTCAGTTGCCCGTCCAAAATACTTGATTCATCCGAGCAATTCACTTTACGTTGCAAAATCATGCTCATCTGTTTATTTGTTTATTTCAGACCACATAGATAGGGAATGTAGTCTTTGAGTTTAATATCATTAATCAACCTAGGATCATTAGATTTAGAAGGGTTTATATGATCAAAATCGAAAACAAAAATGTCGACTGAAATGAATTTCTCATCTTGAACGAGAGCATTATTGAGATTTACAATATGAAGACCAATCATAATTGCTGACTTAATGACGACATGAGACACATAAGGGTTTGCACAGCAAGATCTTGACACTAATGACGTATGGACATTACAACAAAGTGCCAGATACTATGTTGAATTTAGATTTTGCACTGGTAATATTTTCAATGGACAAAGGTCATGCCGCAAGGATGTTCACACCAGGTTCGACGATATTAGGTTTTGAAATCCGTAAGCTAGCTTGATTGGGACATCCGGATCAAAAAAGCCACTATTTGAACATTTTTCTCACCAATTAGTGTTCCCTTGAACACTGTTGTTGCTATTGGTTTAGATGTCGAGTTTATTTATATCTATGTTCATAAGAACCATGACTGGATCGCCAACATTTTTCACCACTTGTTCTTGAACTATTTGGGTCATCATAACATTTAGTTTGCAAAGGACTACCATTCCTTTGACATCAACAATTTCCAATGACAAAGGAGTGAAATCTGGTATTTTAGAACCACCGAAATTCAATCCGGGATAAACGGTGGGCAATTATTTTTTATGGAAACCTTTTGGTTGAGATGTCGATTCTCATAAGAAACAATTGCATATTGTTCACCTTGAATTGAATTTTGGTGATTCTAAAATGTCAGATTACACTCATTTATCATTGGAAAATATTGATGTCAAAGGAAAAATAGTCATTTGTAAAGTAGATGTTATGATAACCAGAATTGTTGAAGGAGAAGTGGTCAAGAATGTTGATGGTACAGTCATGGTTCTTACGAAGACAGAGACCGTGTGATTTGTACATTTATCGACGCTCGTGTTCTTCTAGCAACAAATGTCAATTATGAGAGTGAGCAAAAAATACTCGTATGTATAAACTCGATAGCTAAACCAACAGCAATAATAGTGTTCAAGGAAGCACTAATTGGACCTAAAAATACTTCAATATTTTCATTTTATCGTCTAAAGATCCCGGTTAGGTTAGTCCTAGAATTTTAAAGCCCTATATCAACGGACCTGATGTGAACATCCTTGCGGCGTGGCCTTTGTCCATTGAAAACATACCGGTGCAAAATCTAAATTCAACATAATATCTAGTACCTCGATGTCATGTCCACACCTTAGTGGTGTTGCGGTCTTGCTCTAACGCACCCCAATTTGTCTCGTGTCGTCATTAAGTCAACAATTATGACTACTGATGACATTGTGAATCTCAATAGTGCTCCCATTGAAGACGAGAAATTCATTCAAGTTGACATTTTTGTTGTCAGTTCTGGTCATGGCAACCATTCTAAGGCTAATGATCCTATGTTGATTAGTGTTATTGAACCATAAGACTACATTCCCTATATACACAAATAGACAGATGAGCATGATTTTACAATGTAAAGTGAATTGCTGAGATGAATCAAGTATTTTGAAAGGGCGACCGAACTATCCATCATTTTCAATAGTAATCGGACTAATAAATTAGATGTATACCAAGACAGTGATTAATGTCGGTGAGGCTAATGTATCGTATACTGTGTATATTCTTTCACCTCATGGTGTTAATGTAGTTGTCAAACCTAGTAGTCTCGATTTCTCAGAGTTTAACGAGAGGGTAAATTCTAAAGTTTCATTTAGCAAATCAAACACTATTTCTTACATAACCAATGCTCAGGTCTATATTTAGTGGAAGGCATCTATACATTCTGTTGGAGCCCTATTACTGTGATTAAGGCATATTTATAGTGGCCTTGTGTTGGAACAAAACTGTTGTTTAGCAATAACTTAAAGTTGTGCTTGAAAAAAAATTGAATAATACAATCAATCATAAGTAGTCTACTTTCTTTTAATTTTCCATATCTTGAACTCCATATGAAACTTTATTGCTCCAAAGAATTCAATTGAAAATATAAACTAAAACTGTGTAATTTCTAGAAGTAGTTTAAAATCAACCTTGAGAGTGAGTGAGAGAGAGGCAGTGATAGATAAAACCAACTCAACAGCCTTTAAAATTTTCTAAACTACATCTAGACCTTACACAAATTCCAAATGAATTCTTCGAAGCAAACGAGTTTCATGTAGTTCATGACAAGGAAGGTTAGAAGAAAGTAGAGTATTTATGTTTGATATCCTATATTATTCAGTTATTTTTCATATAGAGTCTAGATTTATAGCTAAACAACAATTTTTTCAAACATAAAGGCACTATAAATCTGCCTTAATCATAACAATAAAGCTCGTAATGAGATGTATAGATGACTTCCACAAAATATATCCCTGAGCATTTGTTATATGAGAAATAGTATCTGATTTGCTAAATGTAACTTTAAATTTTAACTTCTCATTTAACTATGAGAAATTAAGACTACAAGGTTTGACAACCTTATTAACACCATGAGATAAAAGAATGTCCAAGGTATATGATGCCTTAACCTCACAAATATTAGTCACTGTCATGATATATGTCTAACTTACTAGTTCGATGACTATCGAAACTCATGGATAGTTCAGTTGCCCTTCCAAAATACTTGATTCATCTGAGCAATTCACTTTACGTTGCAAAATTATCCTCATCTATTTATTTGTTTATTTCAAACTACTTAGATATGGAATGTAGTCTTGGAGTTTAATATTATGAATCAGCCTAGGATCATTAGATTTAGAAGGGTTGACATGACCAAATCCGATAACAAAAATGTCGACTGAAACAAATTTCTCGTCTTGAACGGGAGCATTATTGAGATTCACAATATGAGCACTAATCATAATTGCTGACATAATGATGACATGAGACAAATAAGGGTTTGCACAGCAAGACCATGACACTAATGAGGTGTCAAACCTTGACAAAGGTACTAGATACTACGTTGAATTTAGATTTTGCACCAATAATGTTTTCAATTGACAAAGGTCATGCCGCAAGAATGTTCACACCAAGTCTGACGATATCGGGCTTTGAAATCCCTGGACTAGCTTAATTGGGACTATGGGACCAAAAAAGCCAATATTGGAACATTTTTAGCACCAATTAGTGTTCCCTTGAACACGATTGTTGCTATTGGTTTAGATATCGAGTTTATTTATATCTATGTTCATAAGAACCATGACTCCATTGCCAACATTTTTCACCATTTGTTCTTGAAAAATTATGGTCGTCATAACATCTAGTTTGCAAAGGACTACCTATCCTTCGACATCAACAATTTTCAACGACAAAAGAGTTCAATTCAATCCGGGATAAACGGTAGGCAATTGTTTTTTATGAAAACATTTGGGTTGAAATGTTGATTCTCATAAGAAACAATTGCATATTGTTTACCCTTGATTGAATTTTGGTGATTCTAAAATGCCAGAGTTCACTCCTTTGTCGTTGAAAAATGTTGATGTCAAAGGAAAAATAGTCATTTGCAAACTAAATGTTATGATAACCAGAATTGTTGAAGGATAAGTGGTGAAGAATGTTGATGGTACAGTCATGGTTCTTATGAATACAGAGAACCTATGATTTTGTACATTTATCGATGCTCATGTTCTTCGAGCAACAAACG
>CAIGRN010116378.1:0-16637 GCA_903798345.1 Fraxinus anomala
TACCCAATTACGAAGCAAAGGCCGCAGATCAAGAAAAATCACGTGACATGCGCGGACTGACTCGACATTAATTATTCAATTGAATTAAACTAATTTAATCTAGCAATCTCATCTTCGGCTTGGAGCTCAATCTATTAGCTCGCTTGGCCCAAATATATATATATATATATAATAATAATAATAATAATAATAATAATATCTCTGTGTGTGTCCACTTCACAATAGAGATAAAAAAAAACTCTAATCCTAATCAAATCGCCCTTCCTTCTCTTGCACTCATATCATTTCTTGCCTAACAGTAGACCTGACCATCAGAGTGCAAATGATCGTTGGACCTTTTTTCTTGACCAACGGCATTTGCCTCCTAATGAGATGTTCAAGTGCACAAGTGACGTCTGCATAGAGGAGAGGTTGCCAAGATTCCGTTGGAACATTTTTTGGGTCAACAATCTGCCGGTATAATTGTTATAAATTATTCTTTTTATAGTGATTTCTAACTCTACATATATAGAGACATTTCTTTATAATTGACATACAGTAAAGTTGAGCAAATCAACTTTAAAACTACCTACAACTATGTTTATAAACACGACTGGCAAGTTGGTCTCCAACTTTCGAAAATGAACAGCTTTACAATGGTAGTTACACAATCAGTCTTAAATTTCAAAACCTTCAAAACCTTCATCAAATTGTCACATGACTCACCTGGAAGCATGACTCGCCAAAGTTTTGATAACTAGTCCAAGATGGGAAACAAAACTGGACTTAAAAAACTAGAGCACATGAAATTCACGTGACGATTTAACATGGTTTTGAATGGTTTCCATCAATGAGGACTGTTTATGCAACTATCGTAATGACTGATGACCAACTCGCTCATTTTTTGAGGACCAATCTGCTACTCAAGCAATAGGTTGGAGACTAATGGTGCAGTATTCCTACAACTTTAGCAGTACTAAAACCTACATAGGGAGATTTTTTTTCCAGAAAATTACATTTTCCTTCAAGGTGAAAAATACAAAAACAATTAGATAGATATAGGATTCTTACATCAATACAAACATGAAACAGCAAATCTATGCAGTAGAAAGATTTCTAATGTCTATATCTCATCCAGAAACTGCTGAAGATCATCCAATTTTCTGTTGAACAGGTCTACAAAGTTCAAGCCAGTAATTAGTAATCTTCAAAATCGTTCGACATAAAGACAAAAAGCTGGGCAACTTGCCATAATAGTTACCTTTGCCAAGATTCGATGGAAACATATCCTCCTGTGGTACACGCAACCTCTTTGATCTGATGCTCTGAAGTTCCTCCATACTTCTCCTATTCAGCTTCTCCAATTTAGCACGAAATTCAGAAGTGGTAGTAGCCAACTCTGTTGGAAGGAAGAATCTACTTTAGAGGTTGTGATTTGACATAAAATCAAGTGAAGTGTGAATAAATTAAAAAAGTCAGACAATCTTACAAAGTAGACCGTAGATAGCTGTTCTTGAAATAAGATTCACTAGAAATAAGAAGTTCACAGCACATAATAAGCAAGAGAACTTAAATCAACTGATAAGATTCTATTCAGGTTCTTCCTTAGGCTCGTGAAAGGTAAATAAACTGTAAATAAATAAGAGAAATTAAATTTTTAACAATTCTAAAGCAATAGATCTTTTCCACAAATAAAAAATGTATATGCAGCAAAGTTTTGATCCATATCAATTGGTATATTGACATCGTTTTGGCAGATGTAGAGCATGTTTGTGTTTACAAACGGTTTAAATTATAAATAGATAGAAATTAGTGATGGATAAGAGGGTAGTACTTATGGGTACCTCAAAATGTGATTGCTTCAGTATTTATAAAAAAGTTTATAAAAACATGATCCAAACATAGGCTTAGATTGATAAATATGATTCAACACTTCCACAGAGGTACCATGAACTGGTAGGTGGCCTAAGTTCTTTGGACAGTCTTAGGAAGAATTATGTAACTGTTGACCATGTCTGATGTCCCCATGAAGTAACAAGAAGAAGTTAAGCTTTATTTTAGTAAACTTCAGTCTGGCCGCACGAATCTTTTTCAACCATTCTTTTGGATACATAACAACCTCTTCCCTAAGGTTCAAGATCCCTTTTAAAGTAACAGAAGAAATTTTTATTTGAAAGACATAAAGAAGACCTACATGTTCATTTCCAACAACATATCAGAAAAGGAATTTTAGTCACCTTGTAATATTTGAGTGGTAGCTTGTTTCTCATACAACTGTAATGCTTCATCAACAGATCCAGCACACTGATTGCTTGATAAAGACTGTTTTTCCAATGCACGCAGTTCTTTGCCAAGCTCAGTAGATTCTTTTCCAACCTGTTTTAGGTAATTTAGGCTTCATAAGCAAAACTAATAAAATAAACTATTCCCTTGTTTGAGCCCCATTTTTTGAGAAAAAATGTATTCTTGAATAATGTTTTGACCCCATTTCAACCACACTCTTCAATAAAATAATATTACATGCAAATCCAAAATTTTTCCTTATTTTTTAACCACACATTTCCCATCAACACACTATTCAAAATTGCATTTTTTTTTACAAAAATGGGGCTCAAACAATATAAGAAAGTTATTACAATCTGAAGAATCTTATTTACCAAAGTAAGCTTGTCTAGCAAAGAATTCAACTGTGCATCCAGCTCTGTATCAGCAAGAGCATCGAGGTCTGGCAAATCATCAGGCGATGGATTCTGGAAAGACATGTTCGAAGGGACTTTGAGATACAAATTTGGTGGGCATGTGTGTGGGGTCAGGGGGCATGGCTTACAGAAGATGGAAGTACTGTATTTTTTTCTAACATCAAGATATTCTTTGAATAGACGGAAAACCAAGTGTGTCTCTTATTGAAACTTCTAAAAATAAAATAAGAGCTACTTTCATGTAATCATGTATCACTTTTTGAGTATTGAACAATCTTCAAATTGGCATAGTGGCAGGGATACCTACAAAAGTAGTATGTTGTTTGTAATATCATTTCAATGTGTTATTTGACTAAGATGCATATTTGCTAAACTGATACGGTCAATTAGAAGCTTAAAGAAACGCATACTCGAAGACTAAATAGCAAAAGAATGTTCGAACTTAGAATATGGATGTCCACACTTTCAACCAACTGATGAACTTTGATAAGCGGTATTTGTCTTGTTCGTGGTTCCTAGTTTAATTATTAGTTCAGCTACAGGGAACGCCACTCTGATAATTTATAAGACTAGGTTTAGAATGAGATGAAAAGATGGAGTCCGAAAAAGTGGTGCTACAAAGACCAGCTTGTCCTTATAGCTATGTTTGGCTCAGATCTAAAAATTGTTTATAAATATTCAAGCTACTTTTTATTCACACATTTAGAAGGATCCACAACTACTATTTATTTATGCACAACTCATTTCTATCTACTTATAATAAAAAATGTATTAACACTTCCCAAACATACTTTTAGTTTTTTGGCCTCCGTTTGGCAAAAATTATAATCATTTATAAATGGTCAAACTTTAATTTCAAACACAGACACAAGTACTATCCATCACTCATTGGTATCTATTTATAAATAAAACCATATATAAATTCTTCCCATTGGAAGGCTTAATAATTTGGTCAAGTCAAGAGGTACTTCAGGATTGCAGACTCTAGAAAGGTTTATAAGTTACTGGGAAAATATAAGCATCTAATCCCCATTGATTTGTAAAGCAAGCATAACAATTTATCAATTCCAAGAGGCATTCTACTCTATTTTTGAGTTATAAAACTTTATTTAGAGTCTTATTATGTCATAGGGACATATTACAAGTGGTTAGTTACTTTAGTTATTAGACATATGCATCTGTAAAGTCTTTAAGCACCCGGTCTATCAGATTCGCTAACTAGAAGTGCACTCTTCACGAATTAATATATACATCAAAGTAGGACAGCAGAGGACAGTTGTTCATCAACTTGAAGAGATCTTAACTTTTTTCCCTCGATCAAGATTACAACTATTCGTAAACTAGCCTTTTGCTGCCAAAATATAAATTGTATGCCTGTATTTAGCTATGCTCAGGTTGGTGCTGCATTGATATAGATTCCAACAGTTACACAAATTTGCTCCAAATAAATTACTGTCTTTGTTACAAGAAAAATGCCAATACTAATGCTTTAGAATGGATGAAATCCAGCATTGCAGTCGTAAAATGTAAATGGGTGACAAATATAGCACCCTTAAGCCTGGCCAGCCACTTAGCCTACATTCGGCAAAATTTATAAACAATTCATAATGGTCAAACTTCATTTTCAATCAGACATTCCAATGAACCACAAGTACTATGCACTTATTCAATACTCATTTCTATATATTTATTAAAAATTAAACCATTTATAAATTTTTCCTAAATAGAGGCTTAAACTTTGGTCATTCTAAGCATCACACATTTTTAAAATATATAACCCAAAAGAAATGGCCCCAATGAAATAGAAAATATCATGTTTGGTATGAGGGAAAGTTGAAACGAAGATGGGGAAACGGAAAATTGGAGGAAATTTGACTTTCCCAAGTTTGATTGGAGGGAAATTTGGAAGGCATTATAATGGTGACATGAGTGAAGTTTTAACTGTCTTGATTTACAAAAATACTTGAAATGCTGTTTCATTCTTATTTATTTTTCCCATAGCACCAAACAAGGGAAGGAAATTAGTTTCCTGGTACAATGGACGTAGATAGACTGTCCATCCCCATGTGTTCCCACCAATTGCCTCTGCCAAAGATAGCCCAAGTTGTATGTCAGAAATGATCTGTTACTTCCCAAAATATCATGCTGGTCACAACTCGAAAGAAATCTTAATTATACCTATTAATTGATTACTACTAACCAAAATGATAAATCTCCAAAAGACAGTACTATTCAGATAATACAGACATGCAATCAAAGGGATTGACTTCGAAATGCAACCATCAGTAGACATACAGCTCTAGGTAGAGAAAATCCATCAGGGACACGGAAACAAAATCAAAGAGAGTATTCTTCCCACTTCTTCAACCTGTTGTCCAGTGTCAACCGGACCAAATTCCGAATGTATGCTACACCCTATTGATGTAACAAAAAAATCAAAATTATGAAACCCAAACAACAAGAAACGTAATGAAAATCTAATAAATTATGTTAAAATGGAAAATAAAACTTAAATTGATACCCGGTTTAAATCCTCAGCTCGATCAGTGGCCTCGGTTTTCATTTGAGCAGAGGCCTCCCTGTAATGATAGACATTATTATCAATTTCTCATAAAATACTTACATGCTTCTGTGATGAGAGATGTTAAAAGGGTAAAATCTCACATAAACAATAAGGCTTGGGCTCGAACCTCAAGCCTCCTATGGTACGAGGGTAAAAAAGCGTAAACGAGCAATTCAAGCAATTTAAATCTTAAAACAAACAGTCAGTTCTATTCGTGTTCAACAACCATCTCACAAGGCAAGTTAATGTCTAAAATTCTACAGCAGCTAAATGTGAAAACAATAGCCAATATTACAAGCGTTGGACTACTCCTCCATTGAACCTCGACTGAAGTGAGAGAGAGAGGGCTCACTCAAGGAAGTAATTGAAGGCCTCGTCGGTGAGATCATCGACAAAATTGAGAACCTCATTGATGAAGAGATGGGGGCTCAGGTTCAACGATTCGAATATCGCGCTGTTTTCGCTGTCTTCCATTTTCAGCAATTTTTCAATTCTCGAACTCACCGTGTCTGAGAGAGAGAGATAAATGTAAGTGTTTTATCCTTGTTCTACATTTCCCGCCAGATGAATTTGGCTATGGACTGGAGAAATCAAATTTGAAATGGCACGATTAGGGATTTTGACTTTTCAGCTAGAAAAGAAAAGATGGGGGAGCGGGGAAAAAATAGAAAAAGATAGAAGATGGGGGACCGTTTTCTAATTTCTTACAAAACAGTAATAAAATAATAAAAAAGTGAAAACACACAGGCCAAGGCGGTCCAACTCGTTCTGAGAGCCCATAGGCTTAACTGGGCCTGGTCCAACCCGATCCGTTTTGCTCACACTTATTAGGTCACAATCGACTCCTATAAAACTAGTTTTTTTTACAGCACTGTCTTCTCAAAAGCTCAAAACCCTAGCTCTCTTGGTGTGGCGCCGGCTCTTTGAGATCTTGCTTGTCTTCCTGGTAAGCTTCAATGCTTACTTACTCACTTATACGTTTTGTATTTATGTGTAATATGTGAAGAAAGTTTTTTATTTACGATTATGCTTTTCAAATATTTCTTGATTTTGATTTTGTCTCTGCTTCGACGTGTCTTTCTTTTTTATCCTTTTTTTTATTTCATGTCATTTATTTTTTGGAACTTTTGTTGAATATATCAAGTTAGTGACGTGATCGGAAGACAGGTTACATACGAGAACGTTCTTTGATTTTTTGATTTTGTGTTTTTTGTTGAGTGCAAGCAAATGGGGATCAATAGTTGCATACAATGAATACATAGCGAGCAAAAGTTTGCGTCCTTTCTTGGTTTTATCTTTTATCAGGTTCAATTAAGATCGCAGTTGATCCCTGTTCAACGAAAAGCAGCAGTTGGAAATATTTGTAATTTATACATTTTTAACAGCTGTATATATTAAACTTTCTTGTTGAACTTATGGCTCCAAGCCTGTAGAAAACTTTCCTTGTTTGTGCAGTACCATCTAATTTGACTTGGGGGCAAAACAAGAAAGAATAATGCTATTTAGCACCAGTGTTGTTAGAGCACCGGTCCAAGTCTCATGATGTGATAGGCTCAATTAAAGTTGGAATTATGTAATTCATTTAATTGTGGTGCCACTTAGACCGGTGTTGTAACACCACTTGTGCTAAATAGCATTACTCAACGAGAAATTACTAATCCTGAAATTTTATTTTAATCATGTTTCTTAGAGGTGGAGAAAGCTCAAAGGGCAAGGAAAGTTTTTAGAAGTGTTAATTTTTACAATGTATCAAATAATGCAATTATATTTCTGGACATAAAGTAACATTTTAACTTGCTGTCAATTATTGGAGAAAGTGTAGAAACTATAATTTTTTTTTCATTTTTAATTAATAAATTTGGGTATAAGTAATTCAATTAGTAGGTTTATTTTTGTACTGTATTTGAATGGCGTTTCATGTGGGAGGATCTATTTTTTCCTAATTCTTGATTGCACGAAATTGTGAGTAGTTTTTCTGTTAGATAAATGTTTTCATTATAAGGTTGTAAACAATTATGTGTTGTGCATATGTGGTACAACACAGCATTATCTACAAGCAGAGATGGTGAGAGTTAGTGTATTGAATGATGCTCTCAAGAGCATGTACAACGCTGAGAAGCGAGGGAAGCGTCAGGTCATGATTAGACCCTCATCCAAGGTCATTATCAAGTTTCTCTTGGTGATGCAGAAGCATGGTATGAGAAACATTTTTTGGGGGCATTATTATTATTATTTGTTTATTGTTATATGTTTATTTAATCTTCTGATGATATGTGTAGGATATATTGGGGAGTTTGAGTATGTTGATGACCACCGATCTGGTAAAATTGTGGTCGAACTCAATGGAAGGTTGAACAAGTGTGGAGTCATCAGCCCTCGCTTTGATGTTGGTGTCAAGGAAATTGAGGGTTGGACTGCAAGGTTACTTCCCTCCAGACAGGTAATAATTCATAGAAGAGTTGTAGATTAAAGTTTGGAAGATGACAACTTCTTTCTACCAAGAAATAAAAACAATTTATCTAACATAAATATGTTAAGAGAAATGTCCTCGTGTCAAATACTGCTTGAGTTTTGAATGATGCCTCATTTTTTGTTGTGGATTCGTTACGTGGAGAATTCATATCTTTTCCAATAGGTGTACTAAGAACACGTTTGGCTATTGCTTTAAGTCAACGTAATTTTTTTTTGGGAAAGCAAGTTATATTCAAACATGTTTGGATAGAAACATAACTTAAAGCTTAGCCAAACATGTTAAATATATGCCTATATTGTATTATATAGAATAGGAATGATATACTGTACGTTGGCGATTGATCTTGATTGATTAAAAGCTGATCAGTGACCGAAATTACAAGTTTTATTACCTTGTTTTCATTCTTCACCATATGTATGTTTTTATATTGTTGACTTAATTTCTTGTACTTGTAGTTTGGATACATTGTGCTGACGACGTCTGCTGGCATCATGGACCATGAAGAGGCTAGGAGAAAGAATGTCGGTGGAAAAGTGCTTGGCTTTTTTTATTAGGCTAATGTTGTTCAGTTTGAAATTTTTTTCATATTCGAAGAGCTTTTTGGTGTAGTGTTGAGATTGTTGACACTGAGGATATGTTTTGTTCATTTGCTTTCAATGGGAGTAGAGATTTAAACTCGTCATGTTTTGGGTCTGTTTGAGCCATATTAAAACTTGATTTTAATTTAAGTCAAAGTCAAATAATCAATATTAATCATATTTTTTATGGATTCTACATCTTTTCAATCACGTATTTCAAAAATTTCTATCAAAATTCACTAAAAATTTAATTTAATTCTCACCAAACACTTTTTATTGAAAAGGAATTTAATATAACGGTAATGAATAGCATTACTCCTTCAATTGTAACGGTAATAAATAGCATTATCTTCCCGTTAACCTATCATTGGACTAAACTACTATACAAAAACCAGTCCAATACACAAAACCCTACCCCCACCAAATTTCACATTCAACAATCCAGCTCTCTCACCAGTCTCCCCTATATCTTATACAATGAAAATGATTGTATGTTCGTCCTCAAAACTTTATTTTGTTTCGAGTTAGCCACCAAAGTTTCCTAATAGTTCCAATATTATCACTTAGTTCAATTGTTGTTAAATCCTACATGTACATTTTGAATTCCATTACATGGACATTTTTTCATTTGAAGGGTTCACTTGGGGATGCGGACACAGATGACGCATGGTTATCATTAGCTCATGTCGTAAGGTGTTTGGTTAAGTCCCATAACAAAAGCAATCCTCATGTTAAATTACGTCTTCGTTAACTTTGAAATTCTTAACAAACTGAAAAAATAGGTCTGGATCTCTCATACGAGAATGATACAAAACCCTAAGCATTGCAAAGAAGATTCTTTATGCAAGTTGTTGAAATATAATTATTAGATTTGACAAGAACCTTTTTGTTGCTAGTAACATTACACATGATCGAGGAAGTGGATGCGTAGAAAAACATAAAAATAAGCCCCTGTTTGAAACCTATTTTTTTTCTCATTCTATTTATCATTCTTCATATCAACCACACATTCTATTAATAAAATAATATTATACATAAATCCAAAAATTCTCCTTACTTTTTAATCACATAATCTTCCATCAATTACTATTCCAATTTTTTTTATACCCAAAATGGGTGTCAAACAGGGGCTAAATTAAAAATATTTGGAGGTCATTATGAAATTTTGGATGGACTATTTTTCTTATCTCACCTCGTTTAGTATTTTGATGAGGCCCAATGAGGAGCACTACAAGGAGGGTGGAGGACGAGGAATTTCACAATCTCTATACTTTATGATGAAAAGTAAAATTTATTGTGTTACTTGTAAATCACCAATTACATATTGATGTACATATATATGATGTGGTGAGATATGATTATGTCAGAATTTTTTCAATTAAATTGGAAAAAAAAAAAATCTTTTTCACTTTCTTCAAAACATCTAATCTATTAGTAAAAATTTTCATGACTCTTCAAGTAACATTATTCAAAGTAAAATAGACATTTTAATAATTTTTCTAAATAACGACGAACAAATTAGGTTGTGGGAGGAAACTTTTGGGCAACACGTGGACAACCTATATCTCTCCCTCTAACACGCTCGCACTCTCACGTGCGGTGAGTGGCCAAAACTGTAGATGCTGAGGCCTAACTCCATGGGCCCCACGGGTCCCCCACCAATTCCCAAGTCATCGATTTCTTAGCTCACCCGTCTATTCTTTTTCATCCAACGGTTGTGAACAGACTGGCGTACCAGTAGCGGTTACTACCCCTGCCTCTTTTCCCGCACTCAAAACCCTAGAGAACATTCACAGCACTCCGCAGCCCTCCACCGTCAACTCCTGAAAAAAACTAGAAAACCAGAATAAAAAATACCCGTCTGAAAAATCAAAGAAATTACTAGTGGACTGTAGAATTATTATTTGCAGACAGGTAATTTTTTATTGTAGGATTATTATTTTACACATGTTTTGGATTTTTTTGGATATTAATGATTAAAGATGGTGTTTTTATGGAACAACATTGCGAATTTTTGATGGGTTTGTCGTATTTTGGTATATAGTTTTCTTTGCAGTATGGCGAGGACGAAAATTGCTGAAAAATGAATTGAAAAATATCCGTGGCTCCTGGTGGGTTCGGTTGGGTCAACTGAGTTGGGGACCGAGATTGGTGGGAAGAGTGAAAGAAGAGGGTTTCTTTCTCAGTTTCTTGCATGCTTGAAAGGGGCGGAGTTTGGGATCGATTTGTGTGAGTGGAAGTCCCAATCTTACTGAGTTGGGATCGGGTTGTTGTCTTGTCAAGGGTTCAAGTTTATGTTAGTGGGACTTTGAATTGAATTTAGCTGTGGAGTTCTTCTTCGTATAAAGTCTGTTTTATTTCAGATTAGATTCGTGCCATTTATTGAGACTAAGATACTGAATTTTGTTTTCCGGGACTCTTACTGTGTAGTCAACTGTTTGGCTGAGCCCTTTTTCATTTGTCCAGACCAAGAGCAATCTATGCCACTAGAAAACGAACAAAAACAAAGGATTTGAGTGCTCTGCATTATCAGAACTTTGTGGGTTTTGTATTTGACCAAGTTTTGATTTTAAGGTGGTGTGACATAGAGGAAGATTGATTCGGTCATTTTGCCTAGTAGGCACACCAATGCCCGCAGTGGGAATGAGAAAAATCACGAGGGTGCTTGGAGCAAGGGTCTTGCGGTCAGGAAGGAGGCTGTGCACTGAACCACGTCTTAGTGGGAAATACCTGAGAGCGGCCAATAAGGAGAATGAGCGGATTGAGCTTCCGAACAATTCTATGAATTTTGGAGTGGACGCTGGTAAACGTTGCAAGAGGGCATGGCATGAAATTGAAAATAAAAATGAAAACGACTCTCCCTTGGACATAGTTGTGGAACCTAAGACAGAAGAATGCGTGTCACAGGTAAAAATTGCTGACAGGATGTTTGGAATTGTATATAAGAGAAAAATGAGAAAGATTGTGTGGAGTAGTTCCAACATTTCAGAGGATAAGATGTTTGGAAAGCAGTTTGTGCGGAAAAGTTTGAGGAAAAAATATAGAGTTACTGATCGGTCTGAAACATGTGAAGAATTCCACAATAATTCTGGAAGGTGTTCAGAACTTGCTATTATTGCCAGTGAGTGTTCTTATGATAATGGTTATTGGATTTCATACTTACTGAATTCTGTATTCAAGTACATGTGGAGGTTTAGGATTGAATTGTGGCGTCTTTCTGCATTCTTACTATCGGAACCAATATGTGATGCTTTTTCTTCACATGGCATTCGATTTCTGCAGGTAATTTTTCTTTATTTTCATACTAGTAGATATTTGTTTATCAGTTATCATTGTTGTGTAGTCAGGGCTCGTACACCTAAAAATCCGAGTTTACTTTGTCAATCATTTATTCATTTTTTTCTTGAACTCGAACTATATAGCAGCTACTTTTCATAATTATTGTATTCACCGCCGTTTGAATCTTATCTGATTTCTTTATTTGGGATTATTCTAATATTCTTATTTCATATTCTAGGATTCTATTTCCATCAAGAATCCTGGTTTTTGCATACTTTCAGGATCAAGGTCTTCAATACCTGTGTTTTCTATGGATTTTTCTGCAGTTCCATCTTGCTTTATGCATTTGCATTCAAGTATGTACCTTAAACCTGTAAAACTGGCTTGTGTACTTGGTACAAATTCACAGCGTGTGACCAAGCATGTTGAGAAAGTCATACAGGAGGAACCCTCATCTCAAGTTCCTTCCAGGATAGATCGATCCGAAGGCATAATGGTTGCATCTCGGATTGATGGTTCGGAGGCAAGAGAGTTGTCACAATCAGCCATTAGATTTTCTAAATCCGCTCTTCGAAATATGCAGCTAAGAAGTGGCTCCAATATCAAGAAAGCAAGGACCTCTCTAAAGCGCAAGAGAGGTAGACCGCCTTCAGTACTTCGTGTACAAAAAACCAGTCGAGCTTTAGCTTCTGATTTTTTAAGATTTACAGATGACATCCGATCCTCCTCTGTAGCACCCAGTAACCTAATTATGAGTTATGCAAAAAAGACGCAGGACTTAGGTGCTAATAGCTGTTCTGCTAACATATTGATTACTGAAATGGACAAGTGCCATAGGGAAGAAGGAGCTACCATCACATTAGAGGTATCTCCATCAGAACAATGGGTTCTTGCAGTTATGAGGGATGGGATTTACCGTTATGGCATTGCAGCAAAAAATGTTTTGAGGCCATGTGGTCGTAACCGTTTCACACATTCTATAATATGGACAGGTGATGGTGGTTGGAAGCTTGAATTTCCTAACAAACTAGACTGGGCGATTTTCAGGGAACTTTACAAGAAATGTGCTGAGCGCAATGTACAGGTCCATGCGACTAGTATTCTTCCCATTCCTGGGGTACATGAATTATCATACCCTGTAGATAGCAACATCAGACCGTTCAATAGACCTGATTCATACATCACTGTTAAAGGCGATGAGTTAACGAGGGCTTTGGCGAAGAGGACTGCCAATTATGACATGGACTCTGACGATGAGGACTGGCTGAACAAATTCAATAATAAGTTCTATGCAGAAAAGAAGCTTCGTGAACATGTCAAACCTGAGAGTTTTGAGTTGATAATTGATGCCCTTGAAAAAGGTTTTCATTATAATTCAGACAATTATGCTGATGACATAGCAGCAGATATTTTTAGCATAGATCTGGAAAGAAAGGAAATTGTAGAGGCAATTCGTAGTTATTGGATTGAAAAGCGAGGACAGAATCATTCGTCACTATTAAGGGTTTTCCAGGTAAATGAGACAACCAAGTTTTTTTTTGGCGAACCCTCTAGTATACTTAATTACTTATCCTGGAGTCTTGCATTACTATGAGTGTTCTGTTAATCGTTTGTGTGTGTGTGTGTGTTTTATACTTCTGAATGAAATGGTCAGTTGCGATGATAAATTCTAATAAACAATCGCAAGCTTGATAATTGACAACTAGTGGATTAAAAATAGCTGGAGGAAGTCTCTGTTATTCTTAGGTTGCTGGGGTTCAAGTGCACTTTTTTGCCCCTGTTTGGTAGGGATTGAAGTTCAGATTTTAGTCAAAGTCACTAATTTTAACCACATATTGTGATCCAGTACTTTTCAACCACCCATTTCATCAAATTTTATAAAAATCTACTAAAAATCTGATTTTAATCTCTACAAAATAGGGGTTTTATTTCATGGGATGAATTTATCAAGTTTCTAGTTTTCAGGCACTCGCCTTTTATGAGTTTTACCCGACAATCTCACCTTGCTTTAGGAATATGTGAATGAAGGCCTTTGCGCCTCTTCACTTATATAAAAGATTGGAATTAATTTAGATGTACATTCCTAGATGATATTGTTATTGACATTGTGTGAGTCGTCAAAATTTGTCTCATTGATTATTTAAAGTATTGTTAAAATCAATGTATAAAAAATTGCCAACTCACAAGAATGTTAGTTGATGTCAAAGTTATTGTACATGTAGCAAGATTGAAAAGTTTAGGGTACGGGCGTAGAGAGGGGCGGGGGCGATAATAATTGGAAAAAAGTGCAAAATGTGTCAAATTTCCTTGTGTATTGGTCAAGCAATTAAAGCAAGTCCTTGCACTCAGCAATAGCAAGTACTATCTATTTGGATTCTTGCATTTGTGCCTTTTCTATTCTAAATAGAGTTTGTACTTATTATGAGTTTTTGAATTTGTTACTTTTATTCCAAGTAATGTGGAAAATATTCTAATATTATTGACTTACAACGTTGAATGGTTTTTTCTCTCTTTTCTTTCTTTCTTTTTTTTTAATTTGTGATTTCTAGTATTAAAAGAAGAAAAAAAAGAATATTTTTGGATTATATGCTCTATGCATTTCTTTAATGGGACACAAACTGATGTTTCTGTAGAGCAGCCACATTGGATTGGGCTGGTCATCTCAAGTTACAAAAGTTTCATTTCTTTTCTTATTTTTTTTACAGTTTTACCAGCCTAGAAGAATGCAAGTGATCCCAAGGTCTGTTTTGCGAAAGAAAAGATCATTCAAACGACCAGGAAGTCAGCCTGAGAGAGGCAAACGACGAACTTTGTTGCAAGGTGCTTTTCCTTGGTAACTTGCACTTCTGACGTTCTAGTCTTGTTGATACTGTTATTAATTTGTTTATACATTTATGGGAATTTTATGGAAATTGCATAATTGGTTCCTAACCTATTGCCATTATTGCAATTTGGTCCTCAGCCTGATGTTAAATGTATTTATCGAACGAAATTCAAGTCTTTGGCTCCCTTTGTTATGTTGTATGGATGTATAATTGGGGTAATTTTTCTTTATGCTTTCAATAGCCGGGCTTACAAATCGTTGTACTAACCTGCGATATAAAATTCGATTACTTTTTGACTTCTAATTGCAATTCAGGAATTCAATTAGCTTTTTTAATTTTTTAATTTAATTTTAACGAAATTTGGGTTACTAATCTGTTGGTTATGAATTGTGTTTTTAGATCTTGTCCTAGTAGCTAGCTACTATAGATAACGAAGGGTTAAATACACTGTTGGTTTCTAACCTTTTATCTAGAGTCCATGTTGGTCACTAAACTTCATTTTGTTCTTGGTAACTGAACTTAAACTTTGTTTCAAGTTAGCCACTCGGTCCATGTCCGTTTAGTTTGACAATAAAAAATCTGGCGTGACAGTCTGGTTATTCGCGAGTAGTCTGCCACATCAGCTTTTGCTAATAGATATGGATGGACTGAACCAAACTGTAACATTTGTTTAACTTCTGCGACCAATTTGGAACAAAGTGAAATTTGGCGACCAACATAGCAAAGTGTATTTTTGGTACACTAATGGATAGATTGATCACCTCTTCTTACAATATATGCCATAAAAGTTCGGCGACGACCAATGTTTTAAACCCCATAATGTATGTTAAATTATGATTTTTGGTTATCCTAGCTATTATCGATAACAAACATTGACTTTGGCATTCTTTGCAGAAATGATTGCCGAAAGAGACTCTCTTACAGCAATGGCTGCTGAACGAGATGCGTTGGAACAACATAATATCTTACTTAAAAAGCAAGAAGCTAAATCAGAAGCCGACACATCTGAAGTATTGGCTATTCTGAAGCGTCAACATGCCCAGTTGCTAGCGGAAAATGCTGATATGGCAACTTACAGAGCCATGATGGCTGTGAGAATTGCCGAAGCTGCAAAATTTACCGATGCTAAGAGTACCGGTACATCATCTTTCTTGTAGGTTAAGTTATTGATTAATAGTAGTGGTTCTGATATCAATTGGAATGTGGCCAGTTTTAAAAAGGGATCAAGACTCATGGCCATTTTCTCTTAAGCCTTGGGAGGTAGACCTTGTGGGAAGTATTATTATAGTTTGTATATATTTTGATGGATGTATACTTGTATGAATATTAACTGACATAGGATGTATACAATTGGGCTTGGAAATTTTCTTTTAAATGGAGGAAGAAAACCGAATGATATCGGAAATTTTGAACTTAAATGGCAAACCTTTTGATCTCATAAATTATATGCTAGCTATTTCTACATAGATTTCCATGCTTCATTTTTGTCATTCATTCATTTTTAACAGGTTGGATTTGATTACCAAAATTAGACTTTTACACGGACAGTGTCCATAAAATTGGGGATTGGTTGTTGCTTTCTATTAGGTTGGGTATCAATTTGCAACTCGAAGAATAGGTGAGGAACCAAAGATGCAATTTTTTCATTTATTCGTTTTGTCTTCTTTCCTCCAATATCCCAATCTATTGAAAGGCATAGATTGGTTTAAGGGACTGTTTGGCTTTGCTTTTGAAAAGTCAATCTATTTTGGATCTATTTAAGAGTGTGTTTGGAAGAGATTAAAATCGGATTAAAATTGAAAAACTATTTGTTATTGTTGACTTTTATTAGACGAGTGAGATTCAATAACGGTTATATTTTCAATTTTAATTGACTTTTAATCTTTATCGAACAAGTCCTTAAAATTTGATAATTTTTTTGAATGTGTTTTGTCCGATTAAAAAAGTTTCTAAACACGAATTTATGCATAGAGGTCAGGATGTGATCATTTGTTTTCTCGTGTATCCAATTTGTCTTGATTTTCGATCGACACAATATATATTTGAGGCCACCTACTACACTTTTACGAGCATTTGGCTCTGTTTACAAGCATTGACAAACCTCTGTTTTGATCCTACTACTAAAACCTGTTACCAAATGAAATCAAGTTTTAGCAACAAAATTTGATTTTTTGTGTGCATGAAATTAAAAGTCATAATATTAATTAAAGACTAACCCCCCTAATGACTTAAAGTGCAAGG
>CAIGRN010116383.1:0-14912 GCA_903798345.1 Fraxinus anomala
ATTGAAAAACCAAGTATTTGAAGCAAAATAGAATTCTGGATGTCGACACGACGCTCGAGCGTCAAGCCAGCGACAAGAGAGCAGCAGTTAAGCAATCATCCGTATTTTTGCCATAACTTTCTCTCCCAATATCCGATTTAAATTATTCAGAATACTTTGAAAAGTAAACTCAAAGAGATACAATTGTTCTAGATCAGCCTTGTCCAAATTCCAGTATGTGAAAAATGCATTGCAAATTGCGAATGAGAATTTGGAGCATAACTTGTACGCTCTTTGACACTCTTTAGACTTCTGATTGCGTTCTCTTAATTATATGTTATCTTCTTGGACTCATTCAAGGATTATACTACCAATCCCAACTCTTTTATTATAATTAGAACTCAATAACTCCTATTACATTTCAATCAGAATAAGATTTTGACTAAGGAAATTGTCAATTACAAATTTAGAAATTGTCAATTATATTGGGCTTAACAAGAATAATAGACAAAATGCTAAAACATATACATTATATACACGACGAGTTTTGCTAACCATTCTTTAAGCCTATTTTCTGCACACATTAAGGACAATATATATTTTAAATTTGGGGGGTGTGCTTAGTTAGTTTTTTATAATTGCTTGTTTGTGAGATGATATAATTTCAAAAAGAAATCACAAATATTTTCCTATTGTTTTATGTGTATTTGTGTGAGTTGAATAACCTTGATAGCTAATTGATTAGTATTTGAATTGTTTATGTAATTTCTTAATTGGTTATATTGATAGAATATATTAAATTAATTTCGAACATAGGTTGACAAAGATCATAAAAAAACAAAACTACTTGACCAATTTAAAGGAATAGTTTGGAGGTGGTTAATCCGATTTTGGGATTTATTTAGATAAATGTTGATTTCGTGCATGTTAAAAATATTGTGTGAAGTATTTTTGACAAATAGGTGAACCTAGGTAATAACCATAATTGGAAGTTTGATCCCATTTACTTATCCAAAACAAATAAAAGACACTGTAATAGCATAAGAAAAAGTTACACATATATTTTTGTGTGAAGCTAACTTTGAGTAATTCGACTCTACTCATCACCAATATTTAGAAGACAATTTACTGAGAAAGAAGGCTACCTGCAATGTATAATGAAAACTATCTTCGATAACTAAAGAAAAGATTCCAAAAGTAAAAGAAGAGAAACAATGAAAAATAAAAGGAAAAAAACACACGAAAGTATGTTCACGTAGTCGTAACAATTATAAGCATTATTTCTATCCGAGTAAGCCTTTGATACTTTATTTGGGATTTATACTTATAGTTTATTATTCTAGTTGAAGCTTGGAGATTGAGACATTCAAATTTAGAGAAAATCATCACATATGGAGGTAGTAACTTTCATTGGTGAAACTCAACCAAACATGAGCATGAAATGAAAGAATGTTGCTCAATCAACTTTAGAATAAACATCCCAAGTATGTGGTTGAAAAACAAAACAGGTTTGTGGAGTGATCCCACTATAGAGAAATAAAATATTTGATTATTAAGGTTCAAGAAATAACTAACTTAAAAGTTCATGATGATTACATTGTCTATGAACAAACACCAATAAAGCATAGAATAAGTGAAAGGTTAATTTGATTTGCATTTCATATGAATTTTTTATGAATTATCAAAGGATCTCAATACTTGATGCAATTTCGGCAAAATTATCTGATGTATTTATATTTGTGTTTATTTCCTTGTGTGCTTAGTAAATAGTCTTACTCAGGGGAACGAAAAGGAATTTAAGTTCGGGAACATTTGGTAAATGTATTTTATATTTTTTTGGGCATCTATTCTTATTTAATTGTATGTAAATTGAGTGATTATCTATTTAGTTTGTGTAAATTATGTTAATTGTAGGTAAAATACCAATTTCAATAAAATTGGTATGAAAAATGGATATTTAGAGCTTAATTAGAGTTGATTTGGAACAATTAAAGAATAACCAAATTGCAATTGATCAAATAGAAGTATTAATGGAGCAATCGGTAAAAATTTATAAGTTACGAAAATTAAATTCGACATTTGAAAATTTTATGGACTGATTACAAATTTTCAAAACTTGCATCTTGTCAACTATATATGATTTTGGGATTAAGATGGCTAAATAGTAAAGATTAAAAGAAGAAAGACTAAAATACATGAAAAAATGAGTCAAAATGAAAGGGAATTGTTTTTTTTTTTTCTTCTGTAACTCTTTGTGGAAACGAATTGAAACAAAGATTTTGACCTAAATCTTAATATATAAAGTGTGGTTATATTCACACCACATTTTTTTTATAAATAAATCATACTTTAATTACATTAAGTCATTAATCTTTATTGATTATCACACTTATATTCTTAACTTTTTTCTTCTTCACATTTTTATTTTTAACATTTTATTGATTAGAAAATCTTGTCCTTAATTAATCACGATTTTCATCAAAATATATTGTTAGCATGATTTAAAATGAAGGTAAAATATTTAATCACATTTTTCAATTATTATTTATTTATTTCATTCAAAAATACAATGAGCAAATGAATCTTTCTACTCTATCTTAAAGAAAATTTGGAAGAGAAACTATAATTAGGGACAATTTATGTTAATTTGAAAATAAGAATACATGAAATTTTTTTATAAATGCAATAATGTATAAAGATTATGAACTTTTATGCAATTAAAATATAGTCTAATTATTAAAAAATATGGTGCGAATATATTTAGCCTTATATAAATACATATGTTAGCCAGGAATACATTATGCATTCTACAAGTCAAATGGGCCTTATGAGATAAAAATGTCTTATCAATTACAAGAAAAAAAACTTTAAAAGGATAAAAAAAATCAAGAAATCAATCAAGAAATTAGACTTTCAAGATCTTTACGAGAATAAAGCGGATTCTTGGTGAAATACCTTAAATTGTTTTTCCATTTTCCGTAGAGCTTGATGATGTACTTTAATTATCTTTTGTATTTTCATTCCCACATTATGTGTAAATAAATAAATAGTTAAGAGGAACGATTATGATCTAGTTTTGAGCATTAATTTTAATTAGGGATAATTGTAGCTACGATCCCAAACCTTTCACTTTTTTGCAAACTTTATCCAAACTTTTATTTGTGTTATTCACATTCCCAAATCTTTCATTTTCTTGCATCAAAATGACATATGGACGAATTCCGTCTATTCATCCGTTAGTTGACCAAATTTTGATCAATTTTAGGAGGAAAAAATGGTAAATTTATATTTTTTATAATAGAATAATTAAATTAATTAAATAAAAAAGAAATGAAATAAATTATTCATCTTTCCAAATTCCCCAACCCCACTCACCCATCCCGAAAACAAAAAAGAAGAAAATCCACCCGGTGCCGACCATCGTCAACTACCCACAAGATGCCACACCGCTCATCGCTACTTCAAATCGCCACTACCACTGTGCCCAAATCTCAAACAACAACGTAAACAATCTCACTGAATTTGAAAACCACACTATCAAATAACAAAACAAACAATGTTACCCAATTTAAAAACCTGTAAATTTTCTACAAATGAGAGAATTCTAGCACCCAAAATTTACACACTTTTGGCTCTATATTTGTACGACGCTCGATTGTTGGCTATTGAGGTGGTTGATTTCTGCTTAGGTAAGTCGTTGTCACTGCGCGTGCCTTTCCTATTTTCGCTACCGTCCATGATGTCGTGGCGTCACTTTGAGAACCATCCTATTACGATGGATAATCAGAGTCTTCTTGTTATCACATCAGCTATTCATCTAGTAGTTCAGTTTTCACCTCAGGAAGTCAGGGCCACCCATAATCTTATGGTTTGGAACCATTGATACAAATGACTCAGAGTTGAGGAATGTTGAGGATTGGGTTCATAAAGCAGATATTGTATATGATAGAGACCCTACAGAGTAGGGTTTTTGGAAGCAAAATGCTGATTCACGTTGGGTATGTGAGGGAGATCGAAATACTCGATATTTCCATGCAATGGTTTAGGAACGCGGGATCAAATTGAGTATCAGGTCCATTAGGACACATGCAAGGAAGTCTTAGCTACTCTTACTGACATTCAGACTTCGACTATTTCATTCTACCAGGATCTTCTATCTGTTCCTGTATAGCCTTTGGACCCCGTTCGTTCTGATATCGTCCCCAGGCTTTTGACGAAAGATGATAAATTGGCACTAAATCGTCCATCTTTGATTCATGAGGTATGGAAGGCGATTTTCAATATAGATGCTGACAGTGTTGCTGGCCCGGATGGTTTCTTATCCCTATTTTTCTAGCATTGCTGGGACATTATTCAGGATGAAGTATACATAGCAGTCTTGGACTTCTTTGATGGCGACCATCTTCCACAGGGTTTTGCTGCTACTACAATTGTATTACTTCCTAAGAGCAACAGTGCTTGTAGATGGACTGACTTTAGACCCATCAATTTATGTACTGTGTTTAATAAGCTTATTACTAAGCTTTTGAACACTCGGTTGAGTACACTGTTACCACCCATTATCTCTCATCAATAGAGTGGATTCATCCCTGATCGCCTGATTGGGGACAATGTTTTATTAGCTCATGAGCTTCTCTATACTTTAGATGCTAGAGCACGAGGGAATAACACGATGCTGAAACTACACATAGCTAAAGCATATGATCGCATGGACTGGGGCTTCATTTATTCTGTACAGGAGGCATTTGGATTTGATCAGATCTGGATCGACAAGATCAAGTGGTGCATCTCGGAGTGTCATTTTTCTGTACTCCTAAATGGTCGCCCATGTGATTTTTTTCCCTCTTCACGAGGGTTTAGACAGGGTGATCCCATTTCGCCATCATTGTTCATCATCACTGCAGATTACTTTTCACGCCTACTCACTCAAAGGTTCAGAAGTATCCCAGTATATACAATCGACATGAAGGTAGTACCCTTGTCTCACACCTTTCATTTGCTGATGATATTCACCAACTGATAGAAATAGTCCATCAGAAGGATTCTTGATTGTCTGAAGCATTATGAGGAGGTTTATAGTCGGTAAATAGGGACAAGAGCGGACTTATACTACCCAAACGGGCATCTATTAGACGTTTGGAGATTTTGACTGGATTTAGACACGAGCAGTAACCTTTCGCTTATCTGGGAGTTCCCTTATTTAAAGGGACCAAGAAGAGCTTCATTTATGATGACCTTATCCAAAAGGTGAGGAACATGATTTCAAGTTGGGTATCAAGACTTTTGTCACCTGGGGGCTATATTACCTTACTGAGGTTAGTGTTCTCTTCCATGTTATTACATCTTCAGATTATACACCCCCCAAGACTATCTTGAAGAAACTAGAGAGCATTTTTGCGCGTTTCCTATGGGACTCCAAGGATCAGGCGCGGCGTTTACATTGGCAGAGCTGGAGGAAGATTTGTCTTCCTACTAATGAGGGCTGTCTAGGCTTCAGGAGATTGTAAGATGTGGTGGACACTTTCTCCATAAAGCTTTGGTGGTTGTTACGTTCTCAGAGATCACTTTGGACACAGTTTTTATTGAACAAGTATTATTTGGGGACACATCCTTCACTTGCAGCAGTTCCCAAATCAGCTTCTCCAACTTGGAAGATGTTGAAATTAGTTGGACTTCGAACAGAGCCACACATTGTATGACACCTTTGGGCAGGTTAGATATTCTTTTGGTATGATTGTTGGATGGGTGAGACCATGTTGGCATCTACATTCCCACACCGACATCATATATCTACAAGGGTGCAGGATTTTTTTGATGAAATTGGGTGGGATATAGGACGTTTATTATAGGTTTCCTCTCCTCTTATGGCAATACAGATAGGGACTATACCTTTATGTGCAGATTTCCCAAATCGCATTGTTTGGCGGGATACATCGGATGGCAGCTTTGCTACCAATTTCGCATGGCAGCTCGTACGTACGGGACGTCAGTGTCAAGATTCGTATCGGTTACTATGAAGTTCCATTTTTGTCAGTTACCATCTCATTCTTCTGCTGGAGACTATGGTCGGACATCATTCCAGTATATGTGGTTATTCAGAGGAGATTGGATACTAGTTGGCTTTTTGTTGCCAGTGTTGTTCTGAGGCGGAGACTATTAGTCACATATTCACTGGCAGTAGCATTTCCGTTCAGATATGGCAGGATTTTGGGGATATTTTTTCGATTCCTATGAGTTCTTGAGAGGGAGTCGGATAGAGGTTCCAAAGATTATGGTATTCTGGACAGTTGGTTCGTCGTGGACACATTCACACTATTCTTCCTATACTGATATTTTGGTTTCTTGGACTGGGATGAATGATGCAAATCATAGGGGGATCCATATGGAGGCCAGACATATCATTTGGAGGGTTGATTCATTTTCTTCATAAGGAAAGACTGTTTCGAGTTGTATAATGACGAAGGGATTTTACACTTGCACCCATCTTTGGTATTGCTTTGGACCACCCTTCCTTATCTCCCCATGTTCTGATTTGGTGGTACATTCCATCAGTTGGATCTGTCAAGATCAATACTGATGAATGCGTCAAGGATGGTTTTGCAATAGGGGAAGACATCATCAAAGATCACACATGTCAATGTATTAGGGCTTTCTCAGTTTCGTACGGATCGTGCATGATATTAAAGGCAAAGCTCAGGGCTATTCTAAATGGGATTTTACAAGCTAGAGGACTCGGTGTTTTATACAATTGATTGAGTCAGATTCTGTAGTGGCTACTCACTACATCATTAGAGGAAGATGATCATGGACTATTCAAGGCATACATAGATAGATCATAGGCATTATATCATTCGACAGAGACACGATTTTCCACATCTACAGAGAGGAAAATCAGGTTGCAGATGCTTTTGCTGTAGAAGGTTGGGATTATCGACGATATCCGATATATGGAGCAGCTGGCCTACCACGACATATTAGGGCACTCATACAAATTGATAGACATGGACTGTCCAGCATTATAATATGATTTTATTCTTTATTCTTATTTTAGTCCATTATCATTTGTTGCTTTCATTATTTTTTCATGTAATCACCGTATTCCTCCTCTACAAGTGAGTATATATTAATAAAATTTCGGATATACCGTCCTCATTTAACAAAAAAAACTAAATTAATCAAACACATTTAATTATTAATTTTCATACAAATAAGTTTTAGGCAATTGAATTGCTTAGAATTTATTTTCTTTCCATGCTCGCAATCAAACACACCCTAATTGATGATGAAGTTTCCTTGACCATTGAAGTTGCTTCAGCATTGTCGCCACCCCGGCTTGGAAATGACAGAAGAGTATTTTAAGGACAACTAAAATCGAGAAACTTTTGGATTGATAAGGCTTTTGAATGATCAACTTGAAGAAAATTTGAAGAGAAATAGTATTAATAGAAAATATTCTTGATTTGATAAGGGTTTTGAGTTCACCCTTTTTTCAAACAATTGATTTTTGAAATGAAATCTTCGAATATGAGTTTTTAGTTTTCACTAATGGTAAGGAGTGGAGATGCATTCAGTTTTCACTAACCGAGTTTTGTGATGTTGGTGGTCAGGCGATGGTGGAGGTAGTCAATGGTGGTAGGTGATGGATTTTCAGGGTAAGGTAGCGTGAGGTGGTGTGAGGTAAAGTGGGGTTAGGGAAGACAATGAAGTGTGGGGATAGGGGTAAAGATTTTTTTAATTTTTATATTATAGAAAAATATAAATTTACCATTTTACCCTTTTAAAATTAATCAAAATTCAGTACATTCGATGAATTTTAGTAAACTAACTAAGGAATGGACATAATTTGTCCATTTGTCCTTTTGTTGCAACAAAAGAAAAGATTTGAGACCATGAATGACACAAATAAAATGTTTGATCAAAGTTTACAAAAAAACGAAAGGCTTAGAATTGCAACTTTAATTATCTCTTTTAATTATGAATTGTTTTACTTCCAATTTTAATGATTTGAATTAATTGGTTACTAATTTATTGATTTGTGAACGATAGTTACAATTAGAGCCGAATTATTTGTTTCTTTACCATTAAATATTTAGTTTTTTTAGTGCAATAAAATGAAAATTTTCCAAATCAATAAAACTGGAACAAATAAAAAAAAAGATGTAGTGGACTGCTTACATGAAATCAGTCCTTCCCTGCGCATCACTAACATAATAAAAGGTAATTGGTAGTTGGGGTTTCAAACATTTCACTGAATTGCGGCCTTTATCTTAACTTTTCATCTATGGCACTCAAATTATCAAATTTTCAATTCATTGGAGCTTTAGTTGCCCAAAAAATATAAATTTCATCAATTTTAAAAGGACAAAATTTTATTTTTATTTTTTCTCCAATGAAATCATTAAAAATTAAATTAAAAATGAAAAAAACTTAACTATTCATCATCTTCCTCACCCCTACCACACCATCTACTCATCATCCCATACCAACCAAACCAAAATCCACACATTGTCCGCCTGGCATACATCGCCGCCACCAATATTCCTTCTACCACCGTTCGAGTTTTGAGTCTTTCACACTTGATTGCCTTGCGTCTCGTGCTCCTTAATAAGCTACCATCAGATCAAAACTTTATTTCCTTATTCTTTATTTTTGGGTAAAAGTTGATTAATTTTTCACGTTTCCTTTAGCAATTTAAATAACTCATTAGTTTAGAAGAGTAAAAATGAGTCTACTTTCTTATTAATAGACTTTGTTCTAAATAGACTTAGTTTAGAAGAAACATGGCAAATTAGAAAAAGACAAAAATTAGCTTGTTCATTAATTTCAATTGATCAAACAAATTACTTTATGATTTTTTTCACTAACTGGGAAACCTCGTCATTAATGAATTTTTGACATTTAGCCCCCGTTTGGCCCCTATTAATTGTCGTTAAATTTCATTAATTTATTTCTCATTTTTCAACACAGTTGGGTCCACCATAGAAGTGTGATGCAGGAAATACAATTGTTAATGTCATATGTTTGACTAGTATTTTGGCTAAGATCTCTCCAAATGCATAAAAAGACAATATTGCCCCCACTTTAGCAACATTAATAGTTTTGTTAAATGACAAATTCCTCGAATGCGTACGATTGTAATAGAAAAAATTTCAAGGCAAAGACATGTATTGATTTTTTTCGTCTACGTTGCAAATACATTTTTAATACACACTCATTGCTCAACATCACATACGTTATATTTATAAATACAAGTGAGTACAGACAAATGTTGCGGCATTACGTTCTATCACTTAAGGAAGGGCTGGTGCAATATAATCCCGTAATAGTTGCCATGGTATATCTTCGTCCACAATCGCGTCCGTCTCGAAAGTAATTTTGTCGTCCTCATCAGGTAGCTCCACCTCAACTTCCTCATCGTCGACTTCCTCTGCTCTACGAAATCTTTCTTTGAGCAGTCTGTGTCATCGTAAATAATTATAAATTCCCATTCTTGCCACGACAACAACGATTTGCACTATGAACGAGTAAATAAGCATTTGATCTATTATTTTCTATCTCTGCTTCCAAACACTAGAAGCTCACTCATTAATCTCTCACGGGCATTTTGAAAGCGACGTCGCCCATCGATGTTTTGAAATCTCTGAAAGTGATGCCGTATATCAGATCCTTTGTATTGAGCCGTGTAGCCCAGCCTATGTGCAAAACCTGAGTCTACTAAGTAGTATTTCCTGTTCGCTGGTTCCAAGAAATTTATATTCCGATTATGGACAGCTCGAGCTAAAATATGGTTGTTGTGGGTGTTCCCTGTAGTACTGGGTAGCACGAACTTGAAACACAAGTTAAAATCGCAAGCAACCAACATGTTTTGAGTCAGAATTCCTTTTTGGCCTATGAAATTAATCATTTTATGACGCGGCAGCACTGCATGCACATGTGTCTATCAATTACACCAATACAATCATGTTATAATTTATATGCTAGCATGCAATGTTACATAATCATGACCTTACTGTCCTCATAATTGGAAATAGTTATTTGACGAACAAATATTAACCTGAAACAACGGATAGTGTTGAGGATTTAGGTGATGATGTTATGTGCCATGGTTGTAGTCATTATGTGGTTTAATCTTGTCTAAAGCTAACGCAACAACTACGCGAAGCACGCGCTTGAAGTAATGAGCAATGGTCTATAGCAAATGCCTGAAGAGTGTTTGCACCTAACGATACCCCTTTCCATGTGCGAATACGCAGAAGAACATACTCATCTGTTCGTATATGTCAATGTTTGCTCTGCTCGATAAGCCATACTATAATACTGAGAGCACAATGAGTAAGTTGTAAACCTCTATGCAGTATGATAACAATGGGATGTATGCATGGAAAACTATCTATTTAAAACATTTTACATGTGCATGTGTTGTCATTCAAGTTGACAACATATCATAAGTTGGTCCCATTTCTCATATCAAATTGAAACTAATCTAAGGGGTCTACATACATCTTCTTTGTTGCCTCGAGTTTTGAAAAGTTTTTTTTTCTATTGTTTGGGTTAGCGTGCTTGTACAAACCTATGAATTCGAACGTTTATTATAAAACCATTCCTACAACTTCATGAAAATGTACAAGATCAATGCAAGAATTGGCAACTCTTGATCTTTCTTAAACAATGAATTCAATGATTCTACATTCTGCATTGTCAGTGCGTTTTGATCTACGAAGACAATCGCTCGAGTGTTTTCTAACCTAACTCAGGAACGGATCGGAGCGAACCAAATTTTGATATTGCCCAATATTCAACCCCCATGTCATTTAAATATTCTATCCCTTTTCAGATTTGTTATATATCTCTCCCATATATTTTTTAAACTTTTTAATGCCACTCTCTTAAACAGCGATAAGATCCCAAGAACCTATCTTCAAGTTTCCCTATATATGGTGGTGTGCATCGGGATAAACATATTTTACGCCATTTCTTATACCACCACCCATCTTAGATAAAAAAACAAGGTCCTTGTTGTCCTCCGTTACTTTCTTCAAATATTTGAAACACCAATTTAATGAGTAATTATTCTCGGAATCAACTATGTCGAATGCAAGATAATAAATTTAAATATTAATATCTTGACATGTGGCAATAATCACCGTATCTTCATATTTTACTTTCAAATATGTTATATTGAAGCAAATTGGGTGCCTCATTGAAGAGATATCCTGGAATGCAAGGTCAAACATAAATGAAGTTTTTGAAGTGAAATGTAATTCTCAATAAAGAATGTTGAGTCAGGATTGGTTCTCTCCATTTAAGTTAATACAATACTGGTTTAATATAATTCTCCTCAAGTGAACTCATTAAATCTTCCAAAGCGCATTTTTTATCTTTTCATGCTTTAAATAGCTTCTGACCATCCCAAAACTCTTGACGGATCTCATTAATGATGCATGTATATCTGTAAAATGTCATGATGTCTTGAAACGTGTGCTTTATATGTCTTCCAATTATGCATGACCTTTCTTTTTGTGACCATTACGTCGAATAACCATAGAGCAAGCATGTTCATGTATATAATGGCGAACTACAAAGATAATCAAATGTGTCAAACTTCGTTGCTAGCAAACCTCATTTGCTCTTAACTATACCATTATGTTGAGGTGTATATGTGACAATTTTATTTCTCAGAATTCCATATTCTTTACAAAAAGAATCAAATTCAAAGTTACAAAATTCAAGTCCATTATGTGTTCTTCGTGCATTAATTTTCTTACTTGCTTGGCTTTCTATCAACAATTTGCATTGTTTAGAGTTTTGAAAAGTATCAGATTTACCCTTTAATAAAAAAAAAGTCACATTTTTCTTAAAAACTTATTTACTATAGGTAGATAAAATCTAAACCCACTATGAGTATTTACAGATGCTGGTTCCCAGAGATCAGAATGTAAATATTCAAGAATGGATGTGAATTTGTGAATTCCAATTTTGAAAGGCATCTTGTTTTGCTATCCAATAACACACTCTTCACAAAACTTATTTATCATAATGTTATAGATTGATGCCAGGATGTACAATTGAAGGATTGTATAATCTATTAGAAAAAATAAAAAATATTACTTCTCAACTAGAAAATATAAATATATTATCTGAAAAATATAATAGACTTAAAGAAAAATATGAACATCATGTTACAAATTATTCTAATTTATTAGATCATATAATAGATTTATATATTGAAATTCAAAATAGAAGAAATACAAAATAAAACTACTTTTTAAAACTAATTTGAAAGAAGGATATTTTCTGCAATATATAAGAATTGATTTCATTAAGGGTAATATAGATTTTTTATCAATAGAAAAAGTTAAGTGCTTTGACCAGACCATTTTTAAAAGTACCACCACTTTGACAAAGTGTAAACCATTGTGTACACCAAGCATGATTGATATAGAAATTAGTGAGGTAGTACTTAAGGATTCATTAGAATATTTGGATAAAAATGAAGTATGATTATTTATAAATGATTTATGAATTTTGCAAAACAAAGGCTAAATATTTTGTTCACAAGTGATGAAAGCATGCACAATCATGTGCAACAGCCCACCAACTCAACAATCAACTCAGTTACTCAAAAAATATAATTTAAGTATGAGAGGCATAATCGATAGTGTTTTGGCTAGGGATTTAATATTGCATACATTTTCCTTGATCGGTATGAAATATTTTAGGGAATTAAAGCCATGTGTACTTTTCAGACCTTTCAGACTTTTAGGGTACATATATTGGTTCGATCGTTGGCACATTTTGATTACATTTGATTCTATTTCTTTTTTAACGATTATTGAACAAGTGACGCGGCCCCTTAAACACATGTGACAGAAATCTTTAAATGTATTTAGATCCCTTCAAATAAGGCATGTTAAGCGATGAGGAATATGTAGTCACAAAATTCTTGTCTTATTTAGAAAGATCCTACGACCACCTGCCGTAATCATCATTCTTGATGCCAAAGGTAAAATATGAAGACGAATTTTGTTTACATTAAATAGGTGCCCCTTCTTACTTTGCCTCTCAAGGAAGACCAGGCTTGGATCCATTATTTATTACCTAGGCAAGATGGGCCACTAGCTTGCGAACCACCTCAAAGTTCCTCCATAGGGATGTAAACAAGTAGGGCAGATTGGCTCGTGAGTTAAAGATCGCGACTTGAGCGTGGCTTGAGTAAACAATGACTCGGACCTTATCAAGCCAAGTCGAGCCTCGATTTTTTTCTTTTTTGGCAAGCAATTGCTGCCTGAACTTTCGGCAGCTGAATGCTTCAGGCACCTAGCTACGTGTCTGAAACAGGCCATTTTGGCCTGCCATGCGGGTCATCCGGTGTTGCGGGCCATTTTGGCCGCCATGCGGGTCGACTCGTGTGGCTCGAAAATGAGGCTCAATTCCATCGAACTGCGAGCTGAGCCAATTTGGACTTTTTACGAGCCAGTTGCAAATCGTCCGAACCGATAAACTGAATTGACATCCCTAATACTCTCCATAGATGTTATATGTACGAAATTCCGATACCTTGATAAATTTATTTTAGTTAAGGTTAGAGGTTCATGTGCCTTAATGAGTCTCGCTAATCTTGACGAAGCACTTAAAGTTCATGCAAAACTCTAATATGATCTGTTAGAACGTGATAAACACGCCTTTGCAAGTGATGATCCAGTAAAAGAGCAACAATTTCTATTTAAATAAATATACAAGTTCCTGAAAATGATAGCTCCACGGGGGATACAAGTCGAAGATATCAAATTCGGTATTGTTTTTGGGGCAATTTTCAATGGGATTTTAAAGCAAATTTCAAATTATATATGTTGCAGTACTAATAATTTGAAGAATTGCAAGGACCAGTCTACAAATTTCAAAAAGTAGGATCTTCGAGAAAACTCCTTTACTCTCCAAAATTTTTCAAGAACGTTTCTTCCTCCTCTAATATAAAAGTCATCAATTCTGTCTTACCCTGCGATTCCCAAAAATCGAAAACCCTTAAATACTTGCTTGAATTTTGTTGGAAATCAATCAATAAACTAATGGCAATATTATCTGATTACGAAGAAGAGGATCAAAAGAAGCCGACGACTTCATCTGTAAAAATGGGACAGTTTAGCGCCGTGCTTGATCCGTCGGACCCGATTGGATTTCTGGAGAGGGTTTTTGAGTTTGTTGCAAGAGAGAGTGAATTTTTCAAGAGCAATTCGTTGGTGAATGATGTGAGTGCTGTGGTTAGGATGGTGAAGGACAAAGTGGAGGCCGAGGAGAAGAAGAGGACGAAGGAATTGAAGGCCAAAGAGAATGCAAAGGCCGAAAAGGAAGCAAAGGTGGAGCCACCAGTTGCTGAGGCGGTGCAAAAGGAAGAGGTGAAGGCAACGGTGGCTGAGAAGGAGGTAAATGGAGAAAGTGAGACCAAAGTGGATGAGAAAAAAGGGCCTCGAGGTATTTCTCATTGATTTTGATTTCTTTTCTGTAAGAATAGAATTTTATAGATGATAATTCTAAATCTACTGATTATGTCATTTTATTCTCTCAGATATCTTTTTGATAACTATTTGTACTTTACAATCCCTTTGATTACACTCAGTGTTTGCAATTTTCATAGAACGTCAGTCTTAGGGTTTTACGTAGTTCGGCTGAATCTCTATTGTTGTGGATGGATACATCTCGGTTTTGAATTTAATTCTTGTGATTATGAGGAAAAATGTGTGTAGGTATGTGGCTTTGACAGATGCTTTCTTGTTTGGAGTATTGTTCTGTGTATGAACACGACCAGTCCCGTGATTTTTGGGGCTCGAGGCGAACACCCAAAATTTGGCCCCCCAAATTAACGTAAATGCAAAATCCAACATTGTATTATGCAACGTATTACTAACTTAATACTGAACAATAGAACAACAAACAAA
>CAIGRN010116390.1:0-10620 GCA_903798345.1 Fraxinus anomala
ATACGTGGACTACAAATGAGTAAGAGCAAGACTTGAATTTTAGACTTCGATCCTTCACATGATAACATGTTTAAAGATGGGTGGAATGAGCCCATTTGGTCTGGTTTTCTTTTGTTCCAAAAGTCGATTCGGTCTAGTTTTCTTTAGTTCTAAATTGGTCTCAATTCCATAACCAACCTGTTTCATGTAATTGGAATTGAACCGTTAAAAGTGAATATTAATTTATTAAAATTTTATATTTCAACAAAAAACATAATCATAGATTTTTACAAATAGTAAACTACTAATCCTTATCTAGTGGGCCTACAATCAGCTATCAAGCTACTCAAGGCATAATAACCAATGAAGAAAATTTCTTTCCCCAAGATACTAGAGAATCACAATTATACCTATGGTGGCAAACTTTTTAGGAAAAGAAACCTATTTCAATGTTTAAAAAATAACATCTTAGCACATAATTATTACATTTTTCAGGTGAAACTAGATGTGACCGAACCTAGGGTCGAGATTATGAGCTTGTTTGAGTCTTATTTTATCAAAAAAAATCATTTTTTTTTCAAAATTCATTTTCCATCACGTATTCTCAAATAAAATAATATTACACGTAATTCAATTTTTTTAATTTTAAATTACTAATTCTCCAAAAATCACTATTCAAAAATGCATTCTTTCTCTCAAAATGAAACTCAAACAAATTTTTAATTTATAGGTCCAGGGTCCCAAACATAGGTGGCCGCGGTCTTTATGAATTTATCACCTTGATGATTGCCCGTGTTTTATAAGAGTTTGTAAATATTCTCGTATACAAGTAACATCCAAGAATTAATTATTATAGGGATAATTGTAGCAGCGGTGTCAAACCTTTTATTAAGTAACAAATTTTGTTCAAACCTTTCATTTGTGCCACCCACAGTACCAAAACCTTTCAAAATATCGTAGTTGAAGTCCAAATGGATGGTTTCTGTTAGTTTGACAGTTAGTTGACTAAATAATTGATTTTGACTGATTTTAAAAGGTTAAAATAGTAATTTTATATTTTTTATAATTATAATTAAAAACTTATTTTCACCTATTTTTTCTCCATCCACCCTCATCCCAAATCTAGGAAATCAATCAGAGAAAAAATTCCAACAGTATCGCAAAAATTCGTCGGCGAAAAGTGAGGCGATTGTGCCTGTCAATATGCCCAAAAAACAGTTGGTTCTGGCACCAAAGGTTTGATTAGGGAGTTCACTAACCATGCAGATGTTGGCAGCTACTTAAAATTCATAGGTAGGGGTGGCTTCGCAGTATTATTCACATGAGAAAAATTATGTGATTAATCGAGAAATCTGCAGGCGGAAGTGAACATTCTGGCAAATTTGTCAGTGAATACCTAACAAAAACAACCGATTCAGGCACTGGAGATTCGATCGTGTTATTTGGCGGCTCAAGAAAACTAGTAAAATTGGTCCCTTAGTGTTGTCGCCTCGTTGCCGTTGAAAACTGGAGAATAAATCGGAGCTGCAGATGGAGAATCTTGACCCGATCCAAAACCCGTTCTTAAGCAGTTCAACATTCCTCCCAATCCATGAACCGCAATATCACAGCTATAAAACAGCCCCGGCAAAACCACTTCCACACCGTCCAAATTAATTGCATCATTATCTGAAATTAGGCAACCGAGTGGTAGCTTTCTGGGTTTTGATTTCCCAAATTTGTAGATTTGGGGTAGGGGTAGGGGTAGGGGTTGGGTGGGGGTGGAGAAGAAGAAGGTGGAAATGTGTTTTTAATTTTAATTATAAAAAAATGTAAAATTACTATTTTAACATTTTAAAATCAGTCAAAATTATTGTTAAAGTCAATTATTTGGTCAATTAATGGTCAAACTAACAGAAACCATCCATTTGGACTTAAATTGTGACATTTTGAAAGATTTGGCCGTGGTTGGCACAAATAAAAAGAGTTTGAATAAAGTTTGCTTCTTAATGAAAGGTTTGATACCGTTACTGCAATTATCCCATAATAATGTGTCAAATGTTATTATTGATTCTAACAAAAACTATGTTGGGTCATCATTCATCAAAATTCTCAAAATAGACTAGTTTAGTCACCAAACTAATTTCTCAGCATAAATGGTCATCAAATTTACGAAGTTATTTCAATTATACCTTGCGTTCTGTTAGTCAATTAATAGAATCTGGTGATGTGTCCGATGATGATAGTCAATTAATAGAATCTGGTGATGTGTCCGATGATGATACCCTTGTGGAAAATTGAAATAACAAGTTGACAAACATCAACCAAATTAATGCTACCTTGACTAAAATGATTGTTAAATTAAAACATTTGAAAATCTTATTTTAAAAAAAAATCACATTTGGAACTTGCAGTGGCGGAGCCAAGATTCAATGGTACGGAGGGCTACTGGGTTGGACAGTAAAAAAAAAAAGACTATAACCAATTTTTTTTTCAACAAAATTTGGCTTGGGTTGGGGTCCTATCTCCGCCCAAACTTGTATTTTCTATATTATTTACCTTCTCGTCACGATTGTAAGTCACATAACGATGTTAGCTGCCTCAACAAAATCGTTAAATTTACTAATGGATAAATGAGAAGTGAATTAGCTGAAACAAATTTGTAATTTCGGTGAGTATTTATGCTAGAAAATGTTTGGCAACCAACAGAGTTACAAACCCTGGAAGTAAATAATATAATTCAAGTGTACAATAAAACCAATAAGGAAATTGATTATACTGTGAATTTGGATTTCAACTACCCTAAGTAATGGTGTTAAAATGGAGTAGGCTGCCCAAGACGATTCTGTCTATTAAAAAATCATATCAAAATTAGCGGGTTCAATTTGGATCAGTTCAAAGATTGCTTCACCGTGGCATACGAGGCATGTAAAACTTAATTTCCCAATATGACGACCCATGTGCCAACCGTACCAACCAAATTGCCCCTACCTTTTCACATGATCTCTCATCTCTTCGTTGATTCTTATGGGTCTGTTTGAGTCTCATGAAAACATGTAGAGTGCATTTTAAAATAGTAGATTGATGGAGAATGTGTGGTTAAAATAAAGGAAAAGTTTATGGGTTGCGTGCAATATTATTTTATTAAAAATAGATGGTTGAAAAGATGAGACAAAAATGTATTTTGGAAAAAAAAATGGTGTTAAAACAAGGTCTAAATGTCACATACTCTTTAACTTATCACACTCCCAATTTTTTTTAGTATTATATTGTTTTTTATATTTGATTAAAATAAAATTTCAAGTACTATTTTTACTAATTTTTTAAAGTTCATACCAACCTACTTAGAATGTACTTCAATTATATAAGAAAAATTAGTAAATTCTACTTGTAAATTAAATTTTATATTTCAAACAACTTAATGGTGTGATGCATCAATTAGAAAATTCATTTTCTTTTTCAATTACGGCCTAATTCTAAATTGTATTAATTTTTATTTCTGTAAAAAGAATTATGAGCCGATCCGACCCATTAGCAGGTTTGCGATTCGGTCCGATTGCTAAGCATTGATCATATTTTTAGATGGGCCGATGAATTGGATCTCGATACATGTTAATTGGATCGATCCATCCACCTATTTTGACACCCCAATTCAACATTGTCAATTTGTTCAAGATTTCTAGGTAGTCCAACAGGAACAAAGTTCACATGCATGGAACTAGATTGAACCATGAACAGATGATCTCTTTCTTAACTTTACAATTTTAGAACCTCTTTAATGAGTTTGACTTCCAATAAAAGATCATACTGTTGAAAAAAAGACTGAAAGAATGAAAGCAGCAGGCTTTTTTTAGTCTTTTAAGAAAAACTAAACATACTCATTAGTTTTTCAATATGTGTGATAACATTTTAGTAAGTGTCATCTCGATTTTCAAAAGTTGTTCACAATAATTCACTTGATATATAGTTCTACTAACTATTCATGTGGTTCGCATGGAGTTCATCACTTAGGGAGTAGATGCCGCCATGTAAGCAGTTGCTTGCTTGCTGTATGGGGGGCTCCCTTGATCCCTACGTGCCTTGCCTTGCAGTGATGCGATCACATGATTCATCAACTTCACATCCTATGGCTATATCACCTTGTGGCTCCAAGAGCCTTCGCGTAAAAATGAGCCTTTTCACATCCTATGGCTATATCACCTTGTGGCTCCAAGAGCCTTCGCGTAAAAATGAGCCTTTGGCCAAGCCTCACTCTTAGGAGAACCTTCTACATGGTCAAATGGAAGCGGTGATCCTTGGTGGTTTTAGCTGACGAGGGCTTGTTGGTGAGGCCCTTATTTCTTATTTTCTGCATTACGATATATTTGTCGGTTAGAGAATGGGTCCATGGGTTTATTCGCAAGTAAACAACCTTGTCAATCCCTAAATATTCGCCGTAAAATCTTATGTGATCAGGTGATATCTCAAAAAATAACTACTAATTAGGTAATTCTATTTTTAAGGAAACATCATCACAGTGATCACACTGCTTAACCAATGATCGAGTGACATGCACGTTAAATTAGGCCAGTACCAATTCAGGGGCGAAGTTAGAAATATTATTCAGTGAGGACATAATTAATCAACACTGAACTTTGAGTTTTTTGCCATGAATTTAATAATGATAACAATATAAACAATACTAAAAATGACATAATTTATAAATTATACTTGCTCCTTACAAGTTTTCATACTTTGATAACGTTGTACATTGACTTCATTATCAGTTTTAAAAAATATATCTTTTTCTACATAAACAATTGTGGTATCATTCATCTATTGATCACCTATCCGATTTCGTAATATATCATTTACAATGCTCATTGCAGAAAATACTGCGATAACAATTGTGTTATCATGATCTTGAGGCTAACAAGAACACTTTAGCATATATGCTCTTCGAACTTGATCTCGGATATTAACATTTTAATTCAAAATTGGTATCTTTAGTCCAGCTCAGTGGGGAATTATGTAACATCAAAATCCATTTTATTCGATATCTTTCCATCAACATTTTCTACAATGGATGTACTTTCAAATAATCTCTTCATTTGATATCTAAAGAAAACAATAAATCACAGTGCGCTTAGAAGAAAAAAAAAAAAATCTATATAACCAATTGTTAATATTTTTGCACTTAATTAATCAGCCTTTCAAGTAAAATCAAGAAAAATTTATTCTCAGTTGGGTCAATTCTATGTACCCATATCACTAAATCAACCTCCATACCATTACCCTACATTCAAATCGAACAAATATAATTACAACTTTGCTCGAAGTCATTAAGTAAAACATATTACCCACACAATTAAATCTCTGCTCAAATATTCAGAAAATAAGTGCTTAAACAGAGAGGGAACAGATTTATTTTGCATAAAAATATATAGGGAACTTCAATTCAAGGATATAGACTCCATTTTCAGGGACAAGACTCGAGAGCGTCGAGTAGAGAGTTGGAGATTGAGAAGCTGAGAGAAAGTGGATCTGGGAATTTCGTGTTTTCAATTTCAGCACATACATGTATAATTAGTTTTGGGTTGGGTCAATATCCGTTTCAAATTTTTTTTCCTTTGGGCTGGATAAGTGGAAAGTCCAATAGACTACTAAAAAAATGTAAAAGTTGGCTTAGGCCCAAAATTCCAGTACAGGCCTTGGTCTGCACTGGTCCTTAGCTGCCTCCGCTCTTGGACCAAACAATATCAACTAGGGGCACCACTCATCATCAGGAATAAGCTGAAAATTGGAGTTGAGATTTGCTGTCTACCTAATTAATTATTAACATATTATTTTAAATTAACATGCATATTTCAACTCTGAAAATTGAGTTTCACACTATCATGATTAAGAATAAAATCTTCTAATAACAAGAATAATACTATCTGTCAGAGACACATCATTAATTCAAAAGTATTTTGATTCTAAAACAATAGTAGCATTCATCATTATATTACAAGCACGCGTTATCAATTATATACCATCATAAGTAGTAATAGTATAAAATCCATACTAATATAAAGATTTTAGCATAAAAAAATATATAAAGATATTGATCCAAATAGTAAAGGAAAATCTGAGTCATACCCATGTTTAGCAAATCACAAATTTTGTAGGTTACAAATCAAAAAATTTACATCTCACAATTTATTTATCGGTCACAAATTACAAATTTTATAAGTTACAACTTATTTCACAGTCACAAATTATTTCTCGATTACAACTTAATAAATTTGTGAGTAACGATCACATTTTTAAATCACGTATTATGTATTGATCACAAATTAATCAATTTATTGGTCGCAATCAACAAAAATAATGGGTCACAAACACTCCTTACCCCACCATATCCTACCCACAACCACCGCAGCACCGCCACGACGACCTCCACTGCCACATCAACACCATCACCACTACCACTACCACTATCACCACCACTATCACCACCTAAACAAAAATTCTCTCAGGCATGCAACGTCAGGAGAACACCACCACCACAATCTAAAGTGGCGATCACCATGATGTCATCTAAAGGAATCAAACCTTACAGAGGTCAAATCCTGATACTTTGCACGAGCGCTGCATTGACGATCTGAAAGTGCCGTTGTGTGTGGTGCTTAAATTAGCTCGCCGTGCTTCTTTGTGCAACACATCGAATAGAGAGACGAAGCAGCGACGTATAGGAGACAGAGAGAGAGACGAGACACGACAAAGAGAGAGACGGGAGACGGACATCGGCATACGATGGTGGCAGTCTTTCCTCTTGATTCGCTACCTAGGTAAATACGGATGTTGTCACAACTTATATATACTTAGATCAAACATTCAGGAAGCAATTTTCCTTCTCGTGAACTTTCCTTTACGACGTGCGGATAGGACCCCTGAGGACCACCACATGGCATTTGCCTTCCAACAGAAATATTGTTCTCCAGTTGTCGCGGGAATTCGAACCTCTAATATTTCATAGAGAACCCTCCCACTTTATCACTGTGTCATACCCGTGAGGGCTTGTTGCCTCCTTTTTTAACTAGTCTATTATTATGTCAAATCCATGGAGGTTAGGATCTACCCTGCCTCTATGTTATTTTCTTCTCATCTACGGATAGTCATTAACTTTTGCGGAATAAAAACCTCTTGATCCACGTATGTACGTATGTTTGACTTTGCTTCTTTACTACAAGAAAGTATTTTTTTTTTTTCCTGAAAACTAACTAAAAAATTTGTTTTTTCGCGAACATTAAGAAGTTTTGGGCTAGTTTGGTCGCATTATATAATCCATGTTTGTCTTTCATTCTTTTAAAAATCTTTTTTTTTAGATATTAATTTTCAACCACACATTCACTTAATAAAATATTATATAAGTAAACCTAAATTTTTTCCTACTTTTTAACCACACATTCTCCAAAAAAACATAGTTGTTACTCAACTTTTAATTGTGAACAATTCCCTTAACCTAATTAATTTTTCAGCGAATTTTGGAAATTCTAATCTAAGTACTTGATATTCAAGAATCAACTTTTTGAATTATATAGTTGCTCCTATAGATCAATTTCAAATTGTCACAAATGTGGAGGAATTCCCGAAATCTAACTAATATTTCAGTGAATTTTGGCAATCACAATCTAATTACTTAATATTCAAGAATCAGATTTTTAATTATATAGTTATTCCTATAAATCAATTTTAAATTGTGATAAATATTGAGGAATTCCGAAATCTAACAAAAATTTCAGTGAATTTTGACACTAATAATCTAATTACTTGATACTCAAGAATTAGATTTTGAATTATATAGTTGCTCCTATCAATCAATTTCAAGTTGTCACAAATGTTGAGAAATTCTCCAAGTCTAACTAATATTTCAGTGAATTTTGGCAATCATAATCTAATTACTAGATATTGATGAATCAGATTTTTAATTATATACTTACTCCTATCAATCAATTTTAAATTGTGATAAATATTGAGGAATTCCGAAATCTAAGAATTTTTTGAGTGAATTTAATCAAGAATTAGATTTTAAATTATCTAGTAGCTCCTGTCAATCAATTTCACATACTCATAAACGTTAACTAATTCCCAAAACCTAATTAATATTTCATGGAAACAAGTAAAAATGAAAAATAAGCTATATAAAGGTCATAACATGTATATCAAAAATCACGCACATAATTGTGTTTAGTTCACAATTAAGCACCATGAACTGTACGATGATGAAATTCATTATTTTAGTATTACTCATTTGTTTTGCTAACTTTGGTGAGACAAGAGTCTCGTCACAAAAACTCAGGTGTATTTTTACCAATAAATACGAGGTTCATGTTGTGAACAATCTTCCTCCAAATACTCCACCAATGAAGCTACATTGTGCTTCTGGAGACGACGAACTTGGAAACCACACACTTTATACAAATCAAGATTTTCATTTTCACTTTTGTGAAAAATTTTGGTATACTTTGTTTTTCTGCCATGCTTGGTGGGGTTCGAAGAACGCTGCCTTCATTGTTTTCAGTTCAAATTGGGTAGGACACCCATGTGATAAAACTGGTTTATGTTGTTGGTCAGTGAAAAAGGATGGCATATTTTTTTCGAATTACGATCCTCCAAGAAATGACTTGAGGCTGGTATACAAGTGGGATGGAAAATAATTAATATTTTATTTTGCTCTGTGTTGTTCATTAATAAAGCTAATTTATGACACAAGAATAAATGTTGAACTACTTATTACTTTGTTGAGTGATTTATGATTTAATTCTACATACGTATCAATCTTTTCCCTTGTAAAATAAGGATCGATTTCTTGAGTGATTTATGATTTAATTATAGGATCGATTTCTTGTAAAATAATTGCTAAAGACCTTGGACAATAGACAAAACAACGTATTAACATACAACGTCGAAAATATAAAATTGTTATTTCTGTTTAATTAATTCTAGTTATTGATTCAAATTGGTATACGAGTTCGTTTGAATGATAAGTACAATAGGAACAACACAACATGTGTTGAATAGACGTCCTTTTTGTTAGCATGTTTGGGATTAAAAAATCCTAACTATGTTCAAAATTACTGCTTTCTGAAAATGAAATGGGTGATATTTGAGATAAAATTGTATATTACTTGTGTCTATATATAAGTGTTTTGTGGATCATTAAAGAGGTAAAAAATATGAACATCTTAAGAAAATGCACACCTTTTACTCTAACGCCATTCTTCTCTAAAAATATTTCCAAAGTTTCCGTTTATCACTTCTCGTTTCAAAGTTGCGAAAACGTTATTGTTTTCTCACCAAACGGATCACGACAATATTTATCTTATAAAAAATGTGCGAAAAAGACAAGATATTTCCTTATTTTTCTGCAATGATAAATTTTTTCTTTCTATTTTTTTTTTTTTTTTGGTTGATATTTTTGAATCAAAGATATTATTTTTAAATAGAAGCAACAATCCTTTGAACAAGAAAATTCTCTATTTGCAATAGCTACATGAACACAGCATCAACAAGAATCAATCTTATGATGTTTTATTTCATGTTCAAATACTTGCAAAACTAATGGGTATGTCTTTTTCATTTGTTTCACAAATATTATAATCCTGAGACAATTAGATCATTCGACATGGCTAGTTTTCCAATCACCTATTTTTTCTAAAGCTCTCGGAGGATAGTATCCAGAGAAATAAATACCATCTGGCTTCGCTGCATAGTAGCATGCACCTCGAGGGCACCTACTCTTGCTTTTCGATTTGAAAACATCAAAAGCTATATCCTTTGAACCCCAAAAAAGATGGCAGAAGAACAAAGTGTTTCCAAGATAGCTCTCACAGAATTCCCAGTGAAAATCTTTATTTACGTCGAGGTTGTTAAATCCAAGTTCATCATCTCCAGATGCACAGTGCAACCTTAGAGTATCGGGAAGATTGTTGACGACATGAACCTCATATTTATCTGTAACACCACATCTGAGTTTCATTTCTGCCATGGTTTGGAGAAGGTTAGATAATAAGAAAAGACATAATATTATGTTTTTGGCTGTGGTATTATTCATTTTTCTCTCCAGAAACGATATTTACTTGCCTCAAGACATATGGTTTCGCCTCCTTTAATAGGAAGGGAGGCTTCTGTGGTGAGTCTCTTCTCCTACGAGATTATGGCAATTTGAAATGATTCCTCAAATGAGATTTTCATGGATTGTCAAATATTGTACATTCTATTTAATTTCATGAATTTAGTTAGGTTTTCATAAAATTCTCAAGAATCTCATTAAGGAGAGTGTAATTTTGAAGATTTTGATGGACTTTTTTTAAGTGATGACTTTTGTAGATTTCGTGAATTTTTTTAGAGATTTGTGTGGAACTAATGGAAGTCTTTTGTAAACTTATAAACTTTCATTTTAAAACTTTTAGAGACTTTGATAGAATTCAAAAGACCTTTGAAAACTTCCATTTGAGATTGAATTTATGTGAATCTAGTGTAATATTGTGAAATTATCACATATGAGGTGGTGCTTATCACAATTCCCCCTCTCCCTCCTTTTCTCCCATGGAATAAAAAAAATATTTTAAAATGAATAAAAATTTAAGACCATAATTAAATAAATAATAATAATTATTATACATATAAAAAATAAAT
>CAIGRN010116400.1:0-13752 GCA_903798345.1 Fraxinus anomala
TTTGAAAAATGCAGGGGAAACGTATCAAAAACTCGTCAACAAAGTCTTCGCTGATTTTAACTATTTTTTTTACCTAGGGCTTACATCATCATGATGTGAGCATTCGAGCATGTGGAAAAACATAGGCAAGAGCAGTGTTGAGTATCCCGACGATATTGCAACCATCCTCATATCTCGAGAACGGTTGCACGGGGGCCAGTGATATAGTCAAAATATGCCCAAGGGTTTATGCTCAAGCACTTACCTAACTCCACCCTCTTGCTGCATTTTCCTTCAGCCTCGAGCAAAACCGTATAGCTCGAGCATACGCACCACAATGCTCTAGCATGCGTACTGTGACTTTTATGCAAGTTGATGCCAACGGTCCTCGAGATGTTTCCTCGAGGACCTATGACCTTTCCGTCACGACATCCTTGGACATTATCATTGCCAGGTCCTACGACTTAACTAATTCAACTAAGTTTCAGCGTTATCTAGTTACTCAGTTAGGGAATGCTAGACCCTAAAGGAGTCTTACCTTAGGGAACTCGTCAAATAAAGAAACGATTGGGTTTCTAGTTGTAATCAAACACTCACCCCGGTAATCACTTCTTGAAATAAGGATGAAAAATCCAACTAGGAGTAAAATACTACCCAACACTATAAATATAGGGCATGAGACCATTCTTCAGGTACGTTTTTAACATAATTTTCAGCATATATATTCTCTCAAATTCTCTCTCTAACTTAAGCATCGGAGGGGGCGACGATGACACACCTCGACGCCTTTGTTTCAGGTACCGGAAGATCTCGTTCGTGCTCTTTTTCAGTTGTCATGCTCAGAAATCACACAGGTACGATTTTTGGTAGCATCAACTGGCTTCTATAAAAGCTATGGAAAAACGTAGACATTACCTTGAAGGCCACCATTTCATCATCAAAATTGACCACCAGTCACTCAAGTACGTGCTGGAGCAAAGGATTACTGCTTCTCTGCAACTGAAATGGCTATCCAAAATTTTGGAGCTTAGCTATAAGATACGTTATAAGGTGGTAGATGCTTTATCTAGAAGAGAGGAGAAGGGCATTATCTAAAAATTATTTTTCTCCAAACTCATTTTTAATCGCACATTCTTCCTATAAAATAATTTTGTACGTAAACCCCAAACTTATTCCTACTTTTTTTCAAAAACATTTTCTACAAAATCACTATTACAAAACCTATTTTAAAAAAAAAAGTGGCTCAAACATGTTTTTGCTTATTGCTGATATTTCCTTATTTCCTTCATATTAATCTTTTTCCAATAGTTCAGATAGCTTCGAATTGTATGTTTCTATAATATAATAAGTGAAAGTTCTGGTTGAAGCAATTAAAAGTTTCCCATTATTGGAGGAATTGCATTTATATTACATTTACATTGACAAAGAAGCTATTAAAACTATTGGACGTTCTTGGCCACTATCGTAGCGGAGCCAGCACTAGTGAGGTGGCGCGATCGCCCATACTCGCTCCGCCAAACCTTATAGGTTGGATGCTACCATTGTTGCAAACAGTCACCGCCCGCCAGAAATTGATTATGGAAGGAGGAAAAAGAGTTTGTTGGACTTAGGCCATTTCAAAAAAAAAAACTTTGGGTTTTTTTTTTTTAAAAAAAAAGGATAAATAAAATTTAGGTACACTAATTTATCCACTGCTTTGTATTGTACCCCACAGTCATGTAATTGCATTTTGCAAAAAACATATGAAGGTAAAAGGTGCAATCCAAAATCCAAACTCTATATCTTCCTCATGCAGCTGCTGCGTAGCCTCGATGCCATCGTCGAGCCATCAACTTTGTGATGTGAGTGGCTGGGTTTTTTTTTTCTTGATTAGTCATTTTATGGAAACTCATCTTAATCTTTGCTATTACTAATTTTAGCATTTGTATAGATTCTAACGTCGCTTTACGTTTTTTTTTTTGGTTGATGTTACAGTTTGAGGATAGTGGTGCATTAGTTGTGATTTGCTACCGTCAAGTCGCCACCAGGGACGAATCCAGCATTGTAGTTCAGCTAGGACGGTGACCGTTGACTGTTGATCGGTGACCGATGACCGTTGATTAATGACTGTTGATAATCAATGATCGTAATAGTCGAAAATACAATTCAATACATATGTAAATGCACTAAAACGTAAAAAAGTATATACTTATGAAAATATAATTCTTTACAACACAAAATACTAAAAATAAAATAAAAATACAACCCTACTCTATAACTGTCCAGCTATTGCAAGTAGAAGAAACTCAAAATATCCTCCAATTTCCAACAACAAATTTATTATTTATCACACATTATCCAATTTGTCATTGTCATTTAACACAAATCAGATTCACAGTCCACATTTATTAATATATTCTCAAATTCCCAATTTTCATAAATCATAAACTTTAACATTCAACAACAAAATTCTCAATATTTTTCGATTCTCGAATTCACAAAATCCCTAAGTTTCAAATTCACAAAATTCAAAATCCTCACAGTAAACACTACAAGTTCACAATTCACAAATACATCCATAACTCATAACACATAATTTATAAAACATATATAATAAATCAAAAAATTAACTACACAATGAAAGAACAAAAACAAAACTAAAAAAATAAAAAAAAGAGAGAGGAGTAGTCGAGCAGACTCATAACAGCGAAGCTGCGAAGGCCAGTGGCGGAGAGGCTAGACGTAGTTAGCGACTTGGCGGACGACCAACTGTTGAGCTTGCTTTGGCACAAATCCTGAATAACCACCGTCCAGGGGTCCACCATCGACCACCATCCATCGGTCTCGTCGATTGACAGCGTCACAGATGGGCACAATAGGTCCGCACTCCGCAGCGGAGTGGATTCGTCAATCGTCCTTGGTCGTCTCCCTTATTTGCCGGTTCTTTGAATTTTGGAATTGGATAATTTGGATTTGGTTTTGTTTGCGGCTAATGAGTTGCAAATTGTCCCAATTCATTGGGCCTTATTGTTTTAAAAAAAGGCCCAAACAAATGAACAATAAGAAAGGAAAAAAAATAATTTAGCCGCCTTCTTCATTTCTTCCCCGCGGACAGCATCGACGAGTCGACGACTTAAAGCTCCCGACGGATCCAACACAGGCGGTCGCGGGGGCTGGCCAGGTGCTGGGTTCTCCCCTAGTCGCCATTGCCTGCCGCTGCTGTATGTGCCTCTTTTTTTTTTTTTAGTTAATTTTTATATGCCATTTTCATTGGGGAATGATTTATGGTCTATAATTTATGTTTTATGAATTATAACTGTGAGTCTGCTGATGAGGTTAATGATTTATGAGAATTGGAAATTTTGTGAATATGTGAAATATGATGACTGAGTATGTGATTTGTGATAAATGATAAATTAGTGTTGAAAATTGGAATTTGATGATAATTTAAAATTAAGTTTAATCTTTAATATTATTTAACTAAATATTAATAAATGACTTCGCTGTTACGCCAGTTGACCGTCGACAGTCAATGGTTAACGACCATCCTAGCTGAGGTTCATTCCTGGATCCAACACTGCCCACTTTCAAAGTCGTTTAAACTGAACAACGAAGGATGTTTACGCTCAGATGTTGAGTGTGATTTGGAGGCCCTAGCAATAGCAACTGACATGCTCAACTTGCACCGCCTTCAACTTTTTGGAAATAAGATGACAAATGAAGGGCTGCACGCCATTCTAGATGGCTATCCTTAATTGAAATCACTTGATCTACGCCAATGTTTTATTTCACCTAAAGGAAATTTAGGAAGATTATGTTCTCAACGTATTAAAGATCTGAGGCGTCCCTTTGACTCAACTGACGATTATGGATTTGATGCTGAAATTGACAATTGGAAGTCGTTTGCTGAGGGTATCCTTTCTGAGTTTTTCAACATTGACATGGTGTTTGATTATGATAATTATCTTGAGTTCTCAAATGGCAGTGGTGCTTCATACGTTGAAGATGAAAAGAGGTGTTCATTGACTAAGGGTAAAGAAAACATGACCCAATCACTTTTACTTCCGAAGATCCTTTTTTTTAATATCCAGGTGTCCACCTTCGACGATTAATCCTGGGATCGGCGATCCGGTCATTCATCACACAGACCAGGTAAACCGCGAGATGTGCCCCAAAATGGCCAAGGTCTAAGACCTCCACTCCACTGAACTGTCCAGTGCCGAGCGAATCAAACTCATGTTGCATCTTGCCTTTCAGGAGAACTCCTACCTTTCAGGATAAATCCTGCCTTCCAGGAGAGAGCCTGCCTTCCAAGAGCCCCATGAATCGAACACGCGACCTCTGATCTTCCAACATTAAAGAGTCTCATTCTTTGCCAGTTGGGATGTGTCCTGAGAGGCTCCAAAGATCTTTATTGGTAATATCTAAGGGGACAAGTGCCTCGCCTATAGGGGGTGCCACATCGGCCCCCTGTTTAGTACAAGGTGTTGTATAGGTCTTGATATTATAAATAATTGGGATTTTAAGTTTGTGTTTCTTGTTTACTGCGATTTGATATTATCGTATTCACCCTATTAAACATGTCATTTCTTTTGTGTTTATTTTATGTATGCACACACTCTTTTATGCTTTTAATAGATTTTCGCAAATAAATATGTCAGTTTTTATTTTATTTTATTTTTTTGCTTTCGGGTTATCAGTAATATATTTGGGTTCATGCACTTCAAGAAAACTAGGTTGGAGGTTCAAGATCCATCTGACTTAATAGAATGGGTTGTATTATATAGATTGATGACAAATATAAAAGTCGATTTTCTAATTTTTGCATCATTTTGTGGCAAATTTTCTTAACATGTCTCGCAATTTTTTTTTTTTAAATAATATATATATATATAAAATAGTGCTACGAGTTTAATCCGTTGAAATAATATACATTTACAAACTTGCTAGAGTCAATTTTTTATTCATCTAATATGAATAAAGTCAGTTCTCTAAAGAGTCACATTCTAAGAAATAATGTAAAGACACGAGTGATTTACATGATGGATCTGTACGCTTGTACTAATATTAGTGCATAATTAATAAACTTAGTTATTGTAATAAATTGTATCTTGAAGTGGAATGTACCTTGAACGTCTAAACGATTGAAATGCCCTATTAAATTTAATTATAATATAATGAAATTAAGAGTAAAATATATAATTTATTACATGTCTATGATTTTGTAACTTGCAGTGTTATGAATATTAAATCTACATATGATTGGAAATACTCACGACTTCTTTATATTAATATTATTTAATTTCATTAATAACAAGTAAATATATGGAGCATTGTCAAGACGTCGACAGTTATAAATACAACTCCACAGTCAATAACATTTCATTTCAACCCTAAATCACATCACAATGGGGAAAAATCTGAAAAAGAAATTAAAGCTCAAGAGGCTAAAAAACAAAAAGAAACGGGCAAAGGCGGCATCATCGGCCCCTCGACCGCCATCGCCATCGCCATCGCCATCGCCATCGCCTCCGTCTCCGTCTCCGTGGCTAGACCTGCCTCGAGAGGTGACGGCGAATATCCTGCACCGGCTGGGGGCACACGATATACTGGAGAGTGCACAGAAAGTCTGTACTACGTGGAGAAATGTGTGCAAGGACCCTTCCATGTGGCGTGTAATTGACATGAAAAACCTGGGTATATATCATGACATGTCGGAGTACCTGGAAACCATGTGCCGTCACGCAGTGGATCGCAGCGAGGGCCAATTGACTGACATCTACATCGACTATTTCGCCACCGATGAATTGCTACAGTACATCTCCGAACGGTATAGTTTCATTTCGAATTTTATGTCTCAAAAGGAAAAAAATGCTAAATACTTCTAAAATTACAATATATGATGCTTCAGTTACAATCTTTATGCAAAATACTCTGTCTCATAACGAACAAACCATCGTATTTTCCATTCCCTTGGACCAGGGTTCTTTTAGTGGTAAATTTAACATGTTTTGAAGTTTATTAGTTCTCAATGCAGTCTCACGATCGACTTGTATAATGCGTAACTTGTGAAAGTTTCTGATTTTTATGCTTACCTGATATTAATATAGTGAAATACATTTATGATTTCTATACCGTCCTTCTTTTGCTTTCTGAATTGCTTTTCTATGTTAAGGTATAATGCATAAGATACTACATGAAATAAAGAAAAACTGGATCCCTTTTTATTTGTTTCCAGTTATTTTTGGTGATGAGAATAAATTTAGGTTTCAACAGGGGATCCATCTATTGAGTACGTTTGCATGCGAATACTTTTTCCCTGCCTTTTTATTGGTGATGCTCCTAGCCGTCTATATCTTTGACATGGGTTAATCACCTTTGAAATTAATGCAAATAGTGTTGGGCTGTTGGCCAGTCTTATATTAGTCCCTTTTTTTTAAATCTTCACTGATGATGAAATCGAAGAAAAGAGCAGGCTGTTCAAGAGAGGACATTGTTCTCTTTTTACTTCAAGAATAAAAAAATACGTAACTGAAGGCATAGAGGTAAACAGGAACTATATGGTTAAATGCTTGAACGTTCTCATACAAAGGAGGTGAATGGATAAGGCATAGTAGTACTTTATTGAACTTATTTTTCCCAGATGTGATTGTTTGCCATCTGACAAGGAAGTAACGCGGTGAAACCTGAGGAGGCATGGAAATTACAGTTTTAGAGGCAAAGTTTGGACCTCCATGAGAAAAAATTTATTGATTTTGTCCCGCTGTCAAATCAGTAAGTAGTGTTCTTTTCTGAATATCTGAACATGGAGTGTGCAGTGAAAAGGTGAAATCTGGTTCTAAGGCGTTTTACCGGATGAATAGTTGAAAAATACGAAAATACAGAATAGTTAACCAGCAATAAAAAGAAGTGATATCAATATTTGACAAAAATAAAATAGAATTTTTTTTGGACTAACCTGCTGTCACTTCTTCGCGGGAGTGATGAAGTTCTAGGATTGCAATGTTGTGTTTGAAATTATAGTGTATTTTTATCCATAGCTTAGGTTTTGACATATTATGGATTTCCAACTATAATTTATGGCTTATAATCAATGAATTAGGTAAGTTTTATTAAAATATAATAGATTTCCCAAGCTATTTTAATATATAGTAGATTTCCAATGAAGTCAACCAATGAATATTGAAACCTTTAAAGAAAAAGTGGTCTCCTGGATAATTAAGGAGAGGCGAATGAGCATGCCTTTCTCTCTCTCTCTCTCTCTCTCACAGAGGCGTGCGCCTCAAGGTTTACGCTTCAACTACTAAAGGCATAAGCCTCATTGTGCCCCAGTACTATTTTCTACCTCCTCAATTGAGGCGCACCTCAGTCACGCCTTTATAAATAACGGGAGCATGCACATTTGTATTGGAAGGGTAGTTTGTTATTATTAGTTTACTGCAAATGAGGTCTAATTATTTCAGTCCAATCCTCCTTTTGGCATTTCCAAAGTTTGATCTGATATTCAAACTCCATCAAGAAACACATTTGATTGATGATATGTGCTAATTATTAGCGTACCAAAATACCAATTGATAAAAATGAAAAGTAAAGAAAAGAAAAATGTATGGTGGTGACTCATAATGAAGTTTTTCTTTATATCTTGTGCCATTTGAGTAACATTTTACAATGGCTGGTTGGCAACTAGTTTTCTAGCTCTTAATGGTCCATATATGAGACTAGCCAATGCAATATGCAGCTATTGAAATTTTAGGGATTTTGTCTCTGAAAGAGATGCAATGCTTGATGTAGCTGATAAGAACTGTTAATCTGTTCAAAAAAGTTATAGGATAGATGTTTAAATCAAGAGGAGCATTTATTGTCCATGATTCTCAATTATATTTAGTAACAAGTGTTTTTTGTTTTGTGTAACTAGGATTAAGGAAGTATTCTCGTAATATTAAGCTTCTCTAGCTATTGATTATACAAATTTCCAAAGAATAATCAGACAAAACACTTGCATGGAGAGCACATTCCTGATAGATGGAAGACTTTTCTTTGCATAAACATCTTCATCTGCTCATTGTATCAAATAAACATGTAATGAGTATTGCTTCCACTTGTGAACTGCTATATTGATTAATTTTAGAAGAAGTGCTGAAAAGATTCTTGTAGGAACTATTTATAGTTATATATAATGCCATGGCCAAAGGCACATATGGTGTTGATTTTGGCTCGGTAGTGGAATTTGGTATATATAGCTGGAATTGTTTTGGGGTGGGAAATTTTAATGATTGAAGAATTGTAAGATATATTTGAATGAATTTATTAGAACACGATTTATTTGGCAAATTAAATGTTTTGATTGATTGTGAATTAATCCTGCGTATGTCTAAGTATTTATCTTGGTTGGTTTTGATCCTAAATGTACGCTGTATGATTCTTGAGGGGTTTCCTCCTATTTCGTAGTTATGCATATTTTAGGTTTGAGTGCCCTGGTACTTCTAATGTGTGGTACTTCTAATGTGTGCTGAACATTCTTAGTTTGATATTTGTTCATTTCGAAAGGAAAACCCATTTTTGTGAACACAATGTTGCAAATGTTGGCATCCATTTCCTGTTGACATGTTTTGTACGTTATCAGATCATTTTCGATATTTAGTCACCTTGACTTGAACTGTATAATTTCCATAGTTGAGAAAGAATGGGAGTAATGTGAGTGCTTATGCTAGTTAATTGAATTTTGTAAAGATTGTTTGAACTGTCATCGTTTCTTTCGTTTTTTTCTTGATGCTTTAGTTTTGGTCATGTTTGCGTGAAGATGCCTGAGATAACCTTTGGCTTAACCAATGAAGTTGCTGAACCCTTCTAGAAGATTATGTTTTAATTACATGCATTGAAAAAGAAATATAATTGACTTTTCAAAGTCATTTAACTTTTGCAATCTAAATTTCACCTGTTCAACAGATCAAGTCAGCTTAGGTGTCTTCGACTTGGGGGTTGCTATGGAGTATCAGGTGATGGTTTGAGTGAAGCAGCTAAAAGATTTCCCCTGTTGGAAGAACTGCACTTTGTCTTTGTAATGAATTGTAACGATGGTATTGAAGCTATTGGTCGTTCCTGCCCTAAGTTGAGGTCATTTACACTTAGTGAGTCATATCCACAACTCGTTTGTAATGACGATGCACTAGCAATTGCGAAAAGCATGCCAGGTTTGCACCACCTTCAACTTTTGGGAAATAATATGACAAATGAGGGCCTGCAAGCCATTCTTGATGGTTGTCCACTCCTTGAATCGCTTGACATCCGGAAATGTTTTAATGTTGATCTAAGTGGGGATCTGGGGAATCGAATTACTCAAAAGATCAAAGATTTCAAGTGTCCTGATGACTCCATGGAAAATTGCGAGTGGAATACTGAAATTTTTTATCGTGGAGAATACGACGTAGACGACTACTACTCATCTGAGATTTCAGTCTTTTCTTATGATGATTATTTTGATTACCATGGTGACTTTCATTTTGGAAGCGACTACAATTCTGATGGTGATGTTGACCCATATATCTATTTTGACTGATGTTGGAACCATTTGGGGGTAAGGAAACATTTCTGATATGTTGGTTATGCAATATTGGTTATGCAAGGTTTGGTTGGTGGAGTTAAAAACCTCTTTTTGCAAGCTGATTTTAGAAGGTCAAACTGCTTTTGGGAATACGTTGCAGCTTAATGTGATGGTCTGTTTTCCATTACCTTAACTCTAGTAAGTGTGATTTTTGTGAATATGCTACTTGTGGCCCTTATGGATGATTGTTGTCTCTTACTGTTTTAGTAGCTAATTGTCGTGCATTTTCACTTTAAGTGAAATCATGTGCGATGGGACAATGCATTAATGGTATGTTTCGTTTACCGAACAATAGTGGAAGTATTAAGAATGAAAAGTATTAACGTTACTGTTTATTGTTTTGTTACCATGTATCAAACATGTCTCGAGGGCTTCGTTTCATGAGGTTTAAAAATGAACACTCCATTAAATGGATATGGTGTGTGAATTTCAGTAACCCTTTAAATATAGAATTCTTGTAGTAATTCATCAGAAAGTAATTAAAATTTATATTTCCATATATAACTTTACATTACTTCTTTTAGTTTTGACACCCCAATGTTAAATAGCACATAACGTTCTCGCATTTCACTGTTATTGTGAAAAACGTTTTTACCTTTCATTTTTTGGTATTTTCATTCTTATTTTCACGTTTTGTTGCGCGAAAGGTCTTTTTCATCCATTTTCTGAATTAAAAATTGTGAAATGACGAATATACCATTTTCTTTAAACAAAAACAAAAAGAAAAAAGAATTGTAACCATTTAGTTCTAGATTTTTAAAAATAACTCAAATGAGTCTCAAAATAAATTATTAAAAGGGTAATTAACACACAACGTTCTTGCTTTTTATTATTATAGTGGAAAATGTCGATACTTTTTATTATTTTGGCATTTTCACTCCTTAATTATTCATTTAATTGCGCAAATCATCATTTCTATTCATTTTCATCTAATTTTTTAATAAAGAGTTGTGAAATGATGAATATACCCTCCTATTAAAATTAAAGATTTTTTTTTTTTTTTTGTAATTTCTAATTTTTTTAATAATTTATTTGGAATTTGTTCACACTTTTTAATTTTTAAAATTTTTTTAATAAATTAAAAAAAAGAATTTAATTTCTATTTTTTAAATAATTTAATTAAGACTCGTTTGCACTTTTAAAAAAAAAAAAAAAATTGGAACTATAGTTGCAATTAATTCTTTAACTTTTTTATTTAAATAAGAAGGAATNTTTGCACTTTTTATTAAAAAAAATAAAAATTTTTAATAATTTATTGTGGACTCTTTTGTACTTTTTGTTTAAAAAAAAATTGGAATATAGTTGCAATTAATTCTTTAACTTTTTTATTTAAATAAGAAGGAATATTTATTATTTCACAATTCTTTATTGATAAATTGAATGAAAATTGATAGAAATGATGATTTGCGCAATCTAATGTGTAATTAAGGGTGAAAATGTAAAAAAAAGAAAAAAAAAAAGATATGGACTTTCTCGCAATAATAGTAAAAGATAAAGACATTATATACTAATTACCCTTTTAATAATATATTGTGACTTATTTGTGCTTTCTAAAAAAAAAAAAAAACTAAGATTGGTTGCAGTTAGTTTTTTTTTTAATTTAAAGATAAGAGTATATTCGTCATTTTACAGTTTAATTGAGAAAATGGATAAAAATGATCTTTTGCACAAAGAAATGTGTAAATAAGAGTGAAAATATCAAAAAAATAAATGGTAAGGACGATTTTCACAATAGTAATGAAATGTGAAGACGTTATGTTCTAATTATCCATTCAAAGAAATTGCAAATAAAACTAGTGAGGCTACATGAATATCACTGCATCCTATACCCGCGATGATACCTCATTGTTTGTATTAATATGGTTTGGTAATATCATATGTTATCATGAAATTATTAAATATATTACCCTTTTCATTTGTCAATATTAATTCAAATTGCAATTAAAACAGTAGACAATACCACTAGTTTCAACATATATTATCACGATATCTTATACACACGATGTTATTTCATTTGGTTAACATGAAACGTTAACTGAAATACAACTCAATTAGCAAGTAATGCCAATGAACGATACTACTACGTTCTGAACATCATCAACAAGGCTTCTCTCTCTTTCACTCCTTTGGTTTTGGGGAATTTGTATGCCTCTTTGTGCTTGCATTTGTCGCCGGAGGAGTTCCATGGTTGAGTTTTGTTCCTTGATGCTTCTCATGTTGGTGGCCATGGCTGCCATCTCTCTGGTGAAGCGAGCAACAACCCTTCCCCCCTCTTTGATGGTGAGCTCGACGATGATGAGTACATGTCGGCGGGGCTTTATCCTCAAAGATCGTGAGTTAGTGCTACTTTCTTCGCTTGCCTTTATTTTGACAAGACACCTTCTTTTCAAAAAGGGGTCTTCTAGATTGGGATCCTTCAAAGATATTTCTTGTCTTTTCTTTAAGGACAACCTCAAATACACTGCCTTTTATTTCTTTTTGTGGATAAAAAAGCTTGAAAATGAAGACGAATGTGATTTTTCACAGATGATGCCTATTTGTTGATCTTGAAATACTGTGAAAATATGTGGTTAAGAGATTTCGACTCTACTCTCATCCACATGTGGGGTTTTTGCACACTTGGTCAAAACATTAGATGCAAGTGGCCGTATCTCTGGTGGTGGGAAGGCTACTGCGAACACTTCGATTCTCGAGTCAGATAACTGTTGAAGATATTATGGATGTGAGAGAGACAACAGACGTGAGAAATGGGCTCTGGATTGAAGAGAAAATACCAAACAATATACTAAAGATGGGATGAACATTATGCTTCAAACCAGGAGGTTCCATAGTCCAAAACAGGAGCAGACCCGCGTGGGTCATGTGGGGTCAAATGACCCCACATAATTTTTGTTTTTGTTTTTTGATTTTTTTTTTTTTCAGAAAATAGTTGTTTTGATCTCTTTACGACCTATTTTGACACATTCATTACAGGATGTCAAATGAAGTTGAAACATTGCATTCCTAATACTATTCCGAAGTGCTCATAACCTAATTTTTCGCTTGTTAATGGCGTGCGAAATGACTAACCGTAGAAAAAGTTACAATGTATCAAAGTTGGCCTTTCCAAATTAGTATTTTGATAATTTTGATAATTCACCGAATATCGTATACTATCCGAATTCACAAATCACCTATGTAATCTAGAAGCTCATTTCGAGAACTACATCGTAGTCATATTGAATGGTTTAAACATATATCGAAAATATTTAAATATATGTCAAATGTACATCTTAAAATAGGCGTCTATCTCGTATTTTCTTTAAAAAATTTCAATTATTTCATTAATGTTTATTATTTTGCACGATAAATTTTTTAATATAATTTACATCATTTTATTAGGAAATTTTACATAGAATATGACGTCAAAAATTTTAGGATCGTTAGGAATTAAATGTAATTTGAATTGCTTTCGAATTATTTTTGCACTGAATTTAAATTTCATTTACTATGAATTTTATTTCAATTCCTTTACTTGCTGCATTTAATTTGTTTTACTCGTGGTCATCTCAACATCTGTCAACGAAATGGTAAACAAAACTATACAAGTAGTAAAATTTATTTAACAATATTGATACTGATATAATTATAAGACGTTTTCAAAGTGTCAAAATGCATATTAACTTATTTTCATTAATATTATATTATTTTTAAAAATTAAAACTTTAATTTTTTTTTTACCCCACAACACAAAATATCTAGTTCTGCCCTGCACCAAAACAATTTTTTTCTTTGTGAACCAAGATTTGCACCATTCTTCAACTAGAATATTACTTCAATTTATATAACAGAATATATATCTTTTTTTTTTTTCTCTCACTGATCCCAAAATTATTGTAATCAACATTGTTACTAATAGATATAAAATTTTCCATCTAAAATAGAAAATTATTCAATTTCTTTGTCTAAAATTGGAGGACCATTGTGACTGCCATACAAATCAACATTCATCCATTTCTTTGAATCAAAGGAGACAAATTGACGTAATTTTTTGTATAATATCACGAAAATCAGGCTTGAACCCTAATACCAATTGACGTAGACGGAAGCGTGAATATAGGCAAACAAAGATAGAAATTTGTTGATTTTAGTTGAATATTGAAGAACAAAATCAAAACCTGTTGATTCACTACAATATCAAGATTAACTATCAA
>CAIGRN010116411.1:0-12979 GCA_903798345.1 Fraxinus anomala
GGGAGGGGGGGGGGGAGGGGGGGGGGGGGGGGGGGGGGAGGGCTAAAAAGTGTGTAAATGTGGTTGGGGGGAGGGGGAGGGGGGAGAGAGAACTTTAAAATGGCAAGCCAATAGATCAATTGATGGTATGATTATTTAAGAGATGCAAACGCAAGATTAGTGTAGAACTCAAATCATGCAGTAGGAAAGAGCAGAAATGTTTCAAACTTTAATAAAACAATTAATCACAGCAGGAGGAGACTTCAAGCGTACATGATACTGAATTTTGAAAAAAAGAGAAGTCAACTGACCCGGAACTTTTCTTTGATGGAACAACTAATCCTCTTTTCTCTAAGCTCTTAAACCGATCTTTTACAAGGGTGCAACAGCCCTATTTTCAAAACAATAAATATGGAATATTCCATGAGCACGATCATAAGCCTATGAACGTTCAAGTGATACATCATAGATGTAATTGATAATGAAGTTCAATACAGAAACAAGAAAACAAATAAAAGCCAAATTTCCAAACCTTCAGCTGTCGAAGGGAACCAGTTTTTTCTTCAGATAATAGGACTTGGAAAGGAGCAGGCACAAATCTGAAACAAAGGACACAAGTCTACTTATGTCGCAAATTAAAGAGAATTACAGGGGCAAGTTTATACCTTGCATATTTGCAAAAGGACCTAACTAAGACATAATAATATTTGTATATCAATTTAGAGATGAAAATCCATGCATCCAGATGTTCAGATAAGTTTTAACAATTTAATTAAGTTCCTTCACAAAATAATTACGACTGCCAAGTAGAAATAAACATTAAGGATACCCCAAGTCTTAAAACATTTAAACATATCTCGTAAGAAAGGCCGTACTTGTGCTTTCCCAGACGAGGTGGACAAGCTTTCAATCGTTCCTTTTTAGCAACGATGCGACGGAGATGTCTTTTGTTTTTTTCTTCATCCTCTCTAGCTATTTCTTGAAGTATATCTGGTAAGCTGTGTTTCATTACAAGCCATCAAAAAATGTAACAGAAAAAAAGTGTGGGAAAATATCATGGGACTTACGGACTATTCGCAAAACATCAAGAGTACCTGTCAATCTCTTTTGAGAGTTCCTCTACCTTTTTGGCTTCTGCTTCTGCTCTCAATTGTTCCTTGCGTCTAATTCTCCGATTCATTTCAACTCGTGTTACCATTTTCGGTTTATGGGGCCTAAAAAATTTGAGGGAAGAAAAAGGAATCAAAAGTAGTACCATACATTGTGTATCTCACATTACTAGTGTATTCAGAAAATTAACCTAACAGGTATTCTTTTGATCAAGCATATTAACTGACTTCCTCTAACAACCAGCTCAGAACCAATAAGATGATGTGAAGTAAATATCATTTGGACCAAGGTTTACGGAAGATATGTGATGTAAACAGCAAATGTAAATGACCAGGAAACACATAAAATAACAAATTAAACATCATGTGTGAGTAGTTTATTAAAGAGACAGAGATAATATTTTAAGTTCAGACTTAGATTATTGCTCCAGTGACTTAAAGTCACCATGTCTCAAATTCAGAATAACACATTTTTGTTAGTTAACATAACATATATGATTCATATGCTGCGGAGCAATACTTGCAGTACCTGTATTTAACTAAGCATTCTATCGAGATTCCTGCCTAAGTCGGGCTTACTATTTGGTAATAGAGCCACAAAACCAAAATCACGAATCGAGGTTTCTGTCTCCTACTCACAAAATTTTATCGTCTTTGGCCGACCTATATGACCATGCCATGGTGACAGTTAACGTAATTACCAAAACTTTAAGCCCCTTCTGTTTGTGATGACTTATTCAGCAAAAGCCGGCCTAAGGGAAGAAAACCTGGTCTTGCAGTATTGCTTGCGTACATAAAATAAGCACAAAAATTCAGCAAATCCAGATCTTAAGGGGAAAGATTACTAGGAACATAAACTAAGAAAATAGAAAAACAAAAAGGTGAATCAGCAGAGAGTGCAGTTGCAAATGCTCAATTTAATTAAAGAATTCTCAAATTCCATAAAGTAAAAAGTAGTGCTCAGTGTATAAGGGACTGTTCTCTTTGTGTTTTGAGTTTTAAATTTATTTTGGGTTTTGTATTTTGAGTGTCCATTTTGAAATTGTTAAAAATATGTTCTTTTTGGCATTTTGAAAACACCAAAAACGCGTTTTGAAAATTTTGACTTAATTATAACTGAAAACACTCAAACGAAAAATTTGTCGTTTTGGGTTTTCTTTGTAAATTTTTAACTTGTTTTCAAAAATACATTTTCGAAAATAGGAAAGAGAACCCGTTTTCACTGTTTTGGAAAATCGAAAACAGAAAACGGCTTGAAAATAATAAAAAGAACAGAACCTAAAGTTTTCTTCCTAAAGAAGATAAAAATAAAAAGGAATCAGACAGGATTACGAAAATAAGCAAATAAATGAACCAGACCTCTTCTCCACATCTGCATCTCCATTGCCAATTAGATTTTCATTTTGATCATCATCATCTTCGCCATCGGCATCAAGGAAATATTTCTGATGAAGTGGCAATGCAGTGTAAAATGATGCCAAATAGATACATTTCATAAGCAACGTAGTGAAACACAAGGTGATTGAGATGAAAATTCCAATTTCTAGGACAATGGCAAGATAAAACATACTGACCTCTTCCTCATCAATAACTTCTCCAGGAACAGTTAAAGGAACAGGCTCAGGCCCCAATTCATCTCGATAAATTTTCTGCATTTCATTTGCAACTGCAATAGCCAATGCATCCTGGAAGAACAGCAGAGATCATAAGGTGCAATCAATATTCAATCAGAAAAACCAAAAGGAAAAATATGATAATTAAATATCAAAATGTCATTGAAAAATCAAAAATAAAAAGTAACCTGATGGCTTTCGTGTGCGGGATTGAATGAGCATCCAGGAGGTTCAACTTCGACAGCAGGTATAACAGAAGGCTTGATTCTCTGTCATCAATTATCAACAATTAATCCACAAGCAACCGGACAAAGTGAGTACTAATGAAGTTGATAAGTTTTGACATTAAACTTTTTGAATTTCAAAGGTAACCAGCAAAGGAATATGCCTCTGTGATTCTCTATACATATACAACCAACCTGACAATCAACCACGATTTCTCAACGTGCAAAATATAATTAATTTTTTTTCTGTGGTAGTTTGCCTAGGATTATATTGAAGCATAAATATCAGCCTTATATAATCTACAAGATGAGCAAAAGGTGAAAAGTGGGTAGGATTTTACCTTTTTAATTTTAACTGCATCTTCACCTGCTGGAGTAAATTGACAACCTTTTTTCAGAAATGATATCTCATACTCAAAATCTTTAGGAATTTTACAATTTGTAAATACATAACAAAGAGGAGACCTTACCATCCCATAAATAAACGCTGCTGGAACCTGGTACACTCTCATCCTGAAGATTGATTCGGGATACATCAAATAAAAATCACACTAGTACTCATTTCTACAAGTACTCTGAAATATTTTTAACACAATCGCTAACCTTTTGGCCATCATCATTTTTATCATTAGTAGTTTGAACAGCTTTTACATTTTTCTTGGCTTTCTTCTTCTTTTGTATAGAGGACGGAATTGGTTGAACAAAAGGGTTCCTTTGCAATAGACTGTCGCAAAGCAGTACTTTTTCTCTGCTTTTCTCAATCTTTCGCTTCACGGAAATGTCTGCCAATATGTTGAAAACAAGATAACCTCTCTTTGCTTTACATTCTCCAAAAATTATTATGAAAATGCACGAAACACGAAAAACATAAAAGAGTTAAGCATGACATCAAATTGGGGATCAAAAACTAAGCCAAACTCATTGCGTGCATTGACTGCTTCCATAAAGTCCATTAAACCAATGTATCAACTAAATTATCTAAAATAATCCAACCCCAGATGGGTTGATAACTTCAAGTCACTCAATAATAAAGATGGTAGCTAAACCAACCTAGCACCCCAATTTCTTAACTAGATTATTGCCCAGAAAATAAAACTTCACATTCACGTTTTTTATCTTGCATATTACCTCTGGACCTCTGGACTTTCCCACGTAAAAACATAAATAAATTAAGTATTTTGATATCAAATATGTGATTCAAAAACCAAGTGAAAACAATACACGCATAGACTGTTTCCATAAAATTCAAGATCGCATTAAACCAATTCTCCGACTAAATTTAGCTTAAAATAATCCAAAACCGATATCGGAAGTAAGTTCTAGCCACTAATTCATAAACAACCACAGTTCAAAATCTACCTAGCAACCATTTTCCATCAGTAAATTAGAGCCCAGAAATTAAAATTTCACATTCATTAATTTTATTTCTTGTTTTACCTCGGGACTTATCAACGTAGAAAAGGGATTCACTGGGAGCATTAGACAAAGAACCACCGGAGAGTGCGTCTTTTGTGTTATTCTCAAAGTATTCCTCGATGTCTTCTGTGCTTATGTTTGCCCTCCACGCCTTCTTTCCCTTCCTAGAGCTCTTCGCTTTCTTCCCCATTTTTCTACACGTTTTGTTTATTCGCTTTTGCTGTTGGAGGTATCAGAGGGAACAGGGAGGTTACGAATGGCCAAAACTTAGCCCTAATAGCGCGTCTTTTTTGTATTTTTTATTTTTGGCTCAAAGATAATTATGATAATACCCCTGCACTTCCAGTTATTATTGCTAAGGCATCTCTAAATTGAAAATAATACAATTATACTTTACTCCAACATAGATGCCTGTTTTTTTTTTTTTTTGGCAAGAAACAAGAAAATGTGATTATTTCGATTTTCGTTGGATAACGAATGTGAGTGATTTTGTCTAATATTATATCTTTACTTGTTATTCTCAATGGTGGTTTTTATTGTTTTGTTCCTCGCAACCCAAGCGATTTGGATGCTTTAAATGAAAAAAAATTTGATTTTTTTTTTCAAGAATGATATATATATATATATATATATATATATATATATACACACAAAAGTAAATAATACTATTTGTGCAGTATATTTTTCGTTTCATTAAGAAAATGGAAAATGTAATATATTTTCATATAAAAAAGATATGTAAATGTCTTACTAAAATACAATATCAAATATCTTACTCATACCCAAGAGTCATGACAAGAAAATTCAATATTGTCATTCATATAATGCTATATGTTTAACTTCACTCTTTATTTTAAAATTGTCATTGCTTTTTATTGGTTTTTTTTTTTTTAAAGTTTGAAATATCGTGCTTATTATGGAGAGTTAAAAAAGCAGTTTTTGCTAAATATGAGTGATAGAAAAATTGGTAGTAATTATGATTCATACGTAACGTACTATTAAATTTAATTGGTGACTTTAGCATCAACTTTTAAAACTTTTTCAAACAAGCACCTATTTTCCTTTTAACATTTGCTTATCTCCAATTCATTTAAGAGTTGCGTCACTTGCGTGTTCAATTATTTCGTCACTTTTGCAACTTGGAGGCTTTAGAGGAAAAGTTGTTTGAATTTTTTTTTTTCAAGAATGATGTTTATTTTTATACAACTAAGAAAACTATAATAGATATTCGTATACAAAAAAAATGTAAATGTCTTAAGAAATAAAATATCAAATATCTTACTCATATAAAAAAGTCATACCTAACAAAAATTCAAAATTATCAAATTCATACAATGCTATACATTTAGCTTCACTCTTTATTTTAAAAGTATTAGATTTTTAGTATTGGCGATTATGTGGACAAAATTATTAACTTGTAACGTATTGTAAAAGTCAAGAACCTATGGTGCAATTTGTATAAATTGGGTTATGAGTTCTAAGGTTCGAGCATAACAAGAGGAGAAATACGATGTCGCATTTTCTCTAGCCTATCGCCTGGACACTACTCAAGCGACAAGAACAGAATGCATGTCGCTCGCCTGTTGTTCAGCTCTCGTTCGAGCGACAATGTGTCCTAACTTATTGCTCGAGCGACATTTCGATTCGAAAAATCCTAATTTGCGTTTGTAAACATATTTTTCCTGCCCATTCAAGTCAATCACCATCTCATATAAATATTCAAGCCATTACACGAAAATTGGTGGTTGCTTCATTGTAATTCAATTAAAAAACACGTTCACATTATTAGAGAGATCCAAGAACACAATTCATTGATTCATCCACATCATTCGTGAGATCCGGTAACCAAGTTTTGGGAAAACATCAAATTGAAGAATCCAAAACATTTGACTTCCTTAACACTTCGAGGAAAGTACTTTCTCAGTTGGATTTCAGAAGTTTCTAGAAGTTGAGAGATGTTGGACTACAAGCGCAGTAAGAAGAACAAGAATAGGTAATTCCTGGGTATCCACTTGGAAGAGACAATTGTAGAAGATTGTGAGTCTAGAATTTACAGCAAATCTTGGAAGTTACAGGAGGTAAATCGGGAGATGTAACAGGTTGGCTAGACTGTATCACGGTAGCAAATCGTGAGTTTGGAGGAACAGCAGATCTTGGAGATTACAGGAATTACAACAGTGGGAACTAGTGGAAGTTGTTAGGCTGGAAACGAACTGTAACTCACATTCTTGGTCCCCGAAGTTTTTATCCAGTTGGATTTTTCCGTCATCATGTCGGTGTTCATTATTTATTGCTTTCCATATTACAAACTGTAATATTCAAACATAAGATAATTGAATTGTATGCTTAATCATCTAGAAACTATTAAAAAGTGACTTGTTGCTTTTAATAAATTAATTCCGCACATAAAGTCAAACTTAGTTAGTAAACTGCGAACTTTCAATTGGTATCAGAACCTTATTTCGATTCCTGACCTTAATTTTGTCTAGATGAGTCCACCAGTTTATGATTCAGGATCTCAGTGTGATATGGAATTTTCGGAAGCTTATGAACAATTATTTGAGGATAGTCTTAAAATTAAGAAGGTAGATAAAGTCGTGCTTAAAAATGTTAATGCACTTGAATTAGAAAAAGAGAGCATTATAGCTAAACTTAAGGAGTCGACTAGATGTTTAGATGAATTAAAGGTTGAGAAAGAGTCTTTAGAGGCTAAGGTTAAAACCCTCACGAGCGATCTTGAAAAATTCAATACTCAACTTCTTGCTTTCTCTAGTGGTTTTAAGAAGATTGACAACATCTTAGGGATAAACAAGCCCGCTGGTAATAAGGGAGGTCTAGGATATAATGTGAATGATCTTAATGCTGCTAGTACTTCCAAGACCATTGTTGTCCCTACAAATAATCAGCCTAAGAATGTTCCTAACTCTGAACCCAAAAATAAGGGTATCGTAGGATAGAGGCCTACTAGACAGCGTAAGACCTACCAACCTAGGAACCAATATCAGCGACCACATAATTTTGATCCTATGTTCATCCCCACGTGTCACCATTGGGGTAAAGTAAGACATATAAGACTTAAGTGTCTCAAGCTATTGAATAGGAACACGACCAAGAAAGTAGGTGTTTGAGGACAGAAATCATCGGTACAATATAGGTTTCCTCCACCTAAGGTTCAAAATTTGAAATCTAAAATTATTCCTAAATTTATTTCTACATGTTTTTACTGTGGTGAGTTAGGACACATAAGACCTAAACGTTGTCATTTCCCGAATAGAAATAGAAACTAGAACTTAAATGGAAATAAGAATCATGATTATGTTGGTCAGATTGACTTCCTTACTAATCAGGTAGGTAAATTAACTAAGTTAATGACACAGATGACCGAAAATAGTCAAGTCACTAGGCAAGTTTGGGTGAAGAAAAATGATCTAAAAAATTGTGAAATAGATCACGGTACTGTTAAAGGTAAGAGCATTTGCATACCTAACTGATTATGTATTTTTGGTACATGCTTGTACTTTATCATTATGTGACACATATTTATGCATGTATCATATTTGCTTATTTATTTTTTTGGTAAAAATCTCATGCATATTTTTTGTTTATTTGTGTTTGACATTTTATTTTGTATGCTTGGTGTATTCATGCTAAAAAATAAAAATAAAAATGGAAATTTGAAAAAATAAAAAAAATGATAAATTTTTTTACTACAGCATGATATATAATATTCTTGAACATGTATGTTGTGATTATGTATGGGTATAATTGATTAGATGTAACATAGTTTCCATTGCTAGTTTAGGTTATTATGGAATACTTAGTATATATGTCTTCGTGTACCATCTACACTGCACGCACTTTGATTTTGTTAGTTAGACTCTACCGCATGCGTGAGATTTAGGATGTAATCACTTGTTAGTAAAGTGACTTCAAATATGAATTGACCGTATTTATTAGATATAAACTCAAATTTATTCCCTATAATAAAAAGCTTAATATCTTATGTTCTTTTTCGGATCCTATTTGACTTGAGCAATTAAGCTTGCAGGGTTTCTCATAACCTGATATTTATAGTCAACTGACATGGGTCAACCGACCTAAAGCTCGTTATAGGGGTCATTTTAGTCGTTTAATGGAGAAGAGCATGCATTTAAGATGTAAAAAAAATAATTATGAGCTTAAATTATTGAACAATATGGAAAATAAATATGCAAAAAGATAGGAGGAGAAAAGAAAATATCAATACAAAATGAGCTTCTATTTAAAGTTCACAATGTGTTTTAAATTGTTTGACTTCATAAATAGAGGTGTACTTATTGGCAGTGATGTTTAGCATGATATTTCTCACAAAATTAAGGTTTGGAATCTTGCTTACAAATGATTAGTGACATTTTACACACATGAGTCACTTATACAATTTACTCAATGTTAACTTGAACTGAGTACGTAGAAATGTTTACTGTACATTGATTATATCTATGTATGCTAACGACTGCATTTTTGAGTGATTATATATTAAAGTTTTTTATCCCTTCGTCATTTGTTACAAAAAAGGGGGGAATAGAGTATTACAAAGGGGGAGATTTTATATTTAGGGGTCATTGGGAAGAGACATAGATACATTTGCCTACTAAATAAAAACATTGAGAATTTGCAGTAAGGGGGAGAATGTGCATTGCATATTATATGCATAGCTGTTTAAGTTTTGATATTTTGTGATATTAATGTTTCTGTTGGTGTTTTGATTGATATTAATGTTACGTCTCAAACTAGCATGCTTATTTGTGTTCATGAGTTTTTTTTTTTTTTTTAATTTCAGGAAACAGATTTGACAAGAAATGCAAGAAATATAGATTGGGCAGTTTAATTTTTTTTATCCTTGACTTATTGTATAGTTTTGTCACAGATTATCAAATGGGGAGTTTGTTAGGTTTTTAGTATTGCCGATTCTGTGGACAAAATGATTAATTTGTAATGTGTTATAAAAGTCAAGGACCTAGGGTGCAATTTGTATAAATTGGGTTATGAGGTCTAAGATTCGAGCATGATAAAAGGAGAACACATGGCCCGCATTTTCGCTAGCCTATCGTCTGGACACTGCTCGAGCGACAAAAACAGAATGTCTGTCGCCCGTCTGTCGCTGAGCTCTCGCTCAAGTGACAGTGTGTCGCTCGCCGTCGCTAGCTTATTGCTCGAGCGATATGTTGATTCGAAAAATCCTAATTTACATTTTTAAACATATTTTTCCAACTCATTCAACTTAATCACCCTCTTATATAAATATCAAAGCCATTGCACGAAAATTTGTGGTTGCTTCATTGTACTTCAATTGAAAAACACTACATCATTAGAGAGATCCAAGAACACAATTCATTGATTCATCCACATCATTCTTCAGATCCGACACAAATTGAAGAATCCAAAACATCTGGCTTTCTTAACACTTCGAGGAAGGTATTTTCTCAGTTGGACTTTAAAAGTTTCTGGAGGTTGAGAAGAGGTGGGACTACAAGCGCAGGAAGAAGAATATGAATATGTGATTCCTGGGTATCCACTTGGAAGAGACAATTGTAGAAGATTGTGAGTTTGAAATTTACAGTAGATCTTAGAAGTTACAGGAGGTAGATCGGGAGATGTAGCAGGTTGGTTAGACAGTATCTACGGTAGTAGATCGTGAGTCTGGAGGAACAGCTGATCTTGGAGATTACAGGAATTACAACAGTGGGAACTAGTGGAAGTTGCTAGGTTGGAAACGAATTGGAACTCACATTGTCTATAGTGAAAGTAACTGGGTTGGTCTCGAAGTTTTTATCCAGTAGGATTTCTCCGTCATCATGTTGGTATTCATTATTTATTGCTTTCCATATTACAAACTCTGGTATTCAAATATATGATAATTGAATTGTATGCTTAATCATTTAGAAACTATTAAAAAGTGAGTTGTTGCTTTTAATAGATTAATTCCGCACGTAAGATCAAACTTAATTTGTAAACTATGAACTTTCAAAAAGTATCTTTGCTTTTTATTAGTTCAAACAAAGCATATCTTTCTTTTTTTTAGTTTGATGAAATATAGCTTCTGTTTGATAATCATTAAAACAAAGTCTTTTTTCTCAAACTTATTTCAATTACACATTCTCACAATAAAATATTTTATACGTAAATTAAAAATATTTTCCTACTTTTTAATCACATAATCTCAAAAAAATCATTACTTCAAAATTCATTTTTCACAAGAAACTTATTTTAATTGGGATATGGGTTATGCCATGTACATATAGCATAACATAGCATAATCCTTTTAATTGTTGTCAAATAGGGGCATAGTGCTTATTTGGGAGAGCTACAAAGTTGATTTTGATAAAAATGAATGACGAGTCATACAAAATAACTGGTAGAAAATTCGGTAGTAATTATGGTTTCTATGTTATGTGTTTTTAAAATTAATTGTTGATTTTGACTTCAACTTTTTAAACTTTTCCAAGCAAGCCCCTAATTTCCTTTAACACTTACTTATCTCCTAATTCATTTAGAGTTGTGTTCAATGGTTTCGTCATTTTCATTATTTAGATTTATCTTATTATCACTCATGACAAATTTTGTTCCAAAGTTTTATCTTATTATTACTCATGACAAATTTTGCAACTTTGGAACAAGTACGAAGCCAATTACTAAAACCAAACTATGAGAATTAAATGAATATCCCCCATTATAAAGTCCAGATTCTACAACAGCCACCAAAGGTTGCGCTCACATATCTTTTAACCAAAAAATTGAACCTTGATTACTAAAGTTGGCCCATCTGAAAGGATGCCCATGAGGCTGACTCGAGCTTAGGCGCTGAGGACTGACACTTGGACATGAACAAAATTGAGGCCTTGGTCAAGGATCTTGACCCTTTGTCCTCAGACACCTCGGCACAAATATAAATCTCAGTACAAATTCTGATAAGAATCAACCTGGGCTTCAGTGAATACAAATCTCAACAAGCTTTAGAAATGATATTTAATCATGGCTGCCACTTGATGACTTGATGATGAATTGACACCGAAACAGACCAAAATGCCACTAAAATTGCCTATAAATAAGACCATTGCACAACTGAAGAATGATCTAAAATTAGAGATTTTAACTGACTTTCAAAACTCCTTAAAACGAAAGACTACTCTCTAAAAACTACCTTGAATCGAAAAAGTGTTTGGGGTCGGACATCTCAGAGATTGAAAAAATATCTTCAATCGATCACCATTTTTGATTGAAAGAACATCGAAATCTTCATCTTTTCGTAGAAACTATTTGGCTTCACCAAAAGCACACCCAATATCTCTAACGAAATTTCCACAGACAACTACATTTGGCTTTAAAAAAACATTATCTGCTTTTTGGGGTCAACGCATTACAAGCTAATTCCTAAAAAACCCATGTGTTTATTGTTTAAAAAAATTATTATATTCTTGTCAATACATAATTTAATAAAATCTTGTTTTTCAATATTTGGTATCAGAGTCTTGGTTTAACATTATTTTACGTATCAAGAATTAATTAATTAATTTTGATTTATGCACATATTAGTGAAGGGCGGCATTAGGATTATGTGATTTATTTATGTTATTGGATGAATGATATTTTGTTGAACAATTTTATAACTTTATAATTTTTGTTGGTGAATATGTATTGGTCTATCATGTTATGCAGCAAAGGAGTGGGTTATGACAACACATTTTCCCTTTGATTTCAATTTTTGCAATAGATTAAAGTTTTGTATTTCCATTGGTATTGTGTTGCAATTTTCTATAAAATAAAAAACGAAAAACGATGAGGGAAGGTGGCGATGCAACGACACCTCTAAATACGCCACTTCACTTAAGCAATGACTACGTCACCTTCGATGCTGCCATTGCGGGTGGCGGGGACCTCGATGACGAGCCCATGTTGTAGCAACGATCTCAACATCTTTCTTTCATTCCCTAACAGTTTATGAATTTTCCTACGAATTATTTTTTTTCATTGGTGGTGTTGTCCGATGAAGGTGGCGGGGGTAGAGATTAGGTTTTCTGCATAGTAATGGATTTCTTCATTTGGGTCGGATCATTGTGACATGGGCTGGTTCTATCCAAAATTGGGTGGAAAACCATTTTTATTTTATTGCATTGTGAGCTAAAACATGGGAAAATCATATATAACCAAGTAAATAAAAATATTTCAGTAAATACTAGTCACTATTTTATAATTTATAAATGCCGGATATAAAGCAAAGGTAAATCAAAATTACTGGTTCCATAAATTCCTCTTGTTGACCCAAAAAAATGGCTCAACAGATGTCGGGCCCGCGCTTGCCACGTCAAGCACGATTCCGACGCACTTTTGGCGAGACGACGACGAATAATCGGTTGGAATTGAGCGCTGGAGGCACTTTTTGGCGAGAGACGAAAGAACGTTCAGACTCCGGCAAATGGAACAGGAGACAATTGTGCTAACAACAATCGTTGAATATGAATCCAAAATGATCTAAGTAATCACCATACGGGGAATATGTCGAAAGATAGACGAAAAATATGTATGTGCTTGCGTATTATATCCTCAAGTTTGTATGGAGTTCTTCAGAGTTTATATATATTCCCAATAGCTAATTGTCTTT
>CAIGRN010116415.1:0-13838 GCA_903798345.1 Fraxinus anomala
ATTAATTATGTTAATTGATAAATATATACATACAAATCACCCATTTTTTCCAACATAAACTAGGCAAATTTCTTTTTCCTTTTTTAGGAGATAATATTCCTATTTTATACCACACTGCTGTATTATAAGTAGGACCCCATAGTATTATACAAATCATCAATCAATAAACATAAAATTCTTTTAACTATTCTATTTACATGGTATCAGAGTCGATTTTTTTCCTAAACTGAGCTGACAATAGGGGATGCCTCCATCAACAATCAGGAATCAGTGATTTCGAAAACTCGCATGAGTCAAACCAAAGCCCCTTCAAGTATGAGCTCAAATTGGGATCAATTAGAAAAGATCATAGAACCAATTCAGTCATCAAAAAACATTCTCCTTCTAGTTCCTTAGCCCATAAAGGTAATCCCTTGAAAGCCTTAACGACATCGTGTACTCATACTCCTTGGATTATAGACTCAGGAGCATTTGACCATATGACATATTCTTATAATCTGTTTTCAACATATTCACCGTGTGCTGGAAATATGAAAGTAAAAATTGCATATGGATCCCCTTTCCCCATTACAGGCAAAGGAAGTATTCATATATCTGATTTTATCACTTTAAACTCAGTCATTCATGTTCCAAAATTATCTTGTAGTCTGTTGCCTATAAGTCAGTGGACTAAACACACCAAATGCTCTGTTAAATCCCTTTCCTCTCATTGTGTTTTAGGAGCTGTTATCGAGGATGACGATTAGCAGTAATAAGGAGTGTGAGCGACTCTACTACTTTGAGGAAGCTAAAGTGAGTAACCAGTGTCAAAATGTTATATGTGATTTTGTTTCTTACTGATGAGTCATCCCAATTTTTAGTATTTATGACATTTATTTCCTACTCTTTGTTCCAATAAAATTTTTTTTGATATTCAATGCGAAGTGTGCGAACTTAGAAAACATCATTGTGCTTAATTTCCAAAATCTAAATACAAACACACTAAGTCGTTCACTATGATTCACATCGATATTTGGGGTCTTTCCTGTATTCCCGTCGAACACACACAAAATGGTTCATCACATTCATAGATGACCATACACGATTTTGTTGGGTCTATTTACTGAAAGACAAAATCGATATCTGTTCTTTTTTTTTTTTAATCAATTTTTACTCCGTGACCCAAACACAATTCAATACCAAAATACAAATTTTATGTACCTACAATGGTATTGAATATTTCAATCAGTGTTTGGATCTCTATCTTCATGAACATGGCATCATTTACTAGAGTTAATGTGTCGACACCTCTCAACAAAATAGGATTGACGAACGGAAAAACCAACACATCCTTCTTAAAAAATAGAATGCCTAGTCGAGTTCTTTCCTTTGTCACCCTTCTTAATAAAATTCAAGATGCTTTCCTCACTCTCGGCTTAGTTTCACTCTTCCCCTCAAAATCTTTAGTTGTACAACATTTGTACATGTCCATACACACCAGCAAACTAAACTAGAACCTCAAGCCACAAAATGTATTTTCCTTGGTTATTCACCTACTTAAAAAAAGTACAAGTGCTATGATCTCGTATCACATCGCACATTTGTCAGCTTAATGTCACATTCTTTGAAACCACTGCTTTCTAGCCCCAAGTCCTCACTTTAGGGGGAAAATTTAAATGAATCTCGGAATTTAGATCACTCGGCCGGTGACCCTTTTCTTAGATTTTTTCGTGTTTGAAACTCTAATTCTATGACACCATCATCATCCTCCACTCCTTTGTCGGTTACAGAAGGAAGCTTACACTCAAAGGAAGGTGTAGAAAAATAGCTGAATAAAGAGGTGTTGATTTACTGGGGAAAGTCGAAATCAAGACCTCATGAGAATCTCACACTTGAGGCACCGGTAGAGTCTAAACCAGTGACAGCTCTACACAATCGAGAGTCATTCCCCAAGCCAGATTAAGTAATAGAACCTCTTTCTAATATTAGTAAACCTGATGATATTGACCTACCTATTGCATTCAAAAAACAACCTTGTTCATGTACTCTCCATCCCATTTCAAAATTTGTATCTTATAATACCTTATCCACAAAATATCGTGTTTTTACTTCTAACCTTGATAGTGTGAAAATTCCTAGAAATATCCTAGAGGCATTAGAGATTCCTGAGTGGAGAGAAGCCGTGATCGAAGATATGAGGGCATTAGAAAAAAATGAAACTTAGGTGGTGATGAATTTGCCACGCGAGAAGAGAACAGTGGGTTGCAAATTGGTGTTTACCATAATGTACTGATGGGATGATGAAGAGGTCCAAGGCTCGTCTTGTTGCGAAAGGATTTACTCAAACCTATGGCATTAATTACACAGAAACCTTTGCACCCGTAGCTAAGTTGAACACAGTTCGAGTTCTTTTGTTTTTGGCCGCCAACTTATTTTGACCACTTCAACAACTTGACATAAAGAATACTTTCTTGAATGGCGACTTAGTAGAGGAGCATTTCATGATACCACCTCGAGGAAATAGGAAGATTGAAGGTCTCAACCACTGAATTTGAAGTTAAGGATTTGGGACAAATGCAGTACTTCTTGGAAATGAAGATCGCTAAGAAGGGGATCAATATTTCTCAACGAAAATGTATTTGACCTCCTAATTGAAACAGGCATGCTCGGTTGTAAGCCGAGTGACACACCCATTGAAGTGGAAGGACGGAAGATGTTGGAAAACCAACTGAAAGGGAGAGGTATCAGAGGCTGGTTGGAAAACTAATTTATCTGTTACACACTAGACCTGATTAAAACAATTTTTATTATTATATATTTTAATTATTTTCAGATTCATTTTTGTCAAACTAGCCGGTAAAAACTAGTCACTAAAGTAAAACTGTTGAAGGCAGTTACTGGATGATTTAGTGAAATAATAAAACAGTGAAACAATAAAACTCACATTTTTTTATTAATATTTTAACTTAGTAGTGGAAGTGATAATTTGTGGGCAATATATTTACAACTTCTTTTCCTTGGAAAATAATACCGAATCATTTCATCTTATGTGCTTTATACAAAATCGATTCTAGAAATATTTCATTTTTATTTTGTTTTGGAGCAAAACCTAAGAGCTTGTTCAAAGAGATCGTTCACTTTAGAACATCATGCTATCGCGAGTGTCGATCGTTCAATAAGTCTTCTAACTTTCTACGTTTTATTATTTTGAAAAGGTATCTGCAACTAATTTTCCATCAAAGCATAAATAGCCTTCTAACCAAGCAATTTATTAAAGGGGAAATGTTGACATAATGGGCAGTGAACAAAGATTTAACATGCAGGGAAACTAGTCATGTTTCAATGATGTGCGTAAGTTACACGAGTAAGATAGATCAAGAAACTGCAGTTTTAAAGATTTCATGAAACAGGCGAAATGAGAAAGGGGGAAAAGGCATGAAATGAAGAAGAGTGATAGCATAAAGGCAAAACAATTATTTACTAGATGTACGCTAGTAAGACGGAAACAAAAAATGTTTGAGGAGGCAAGAAAAAGAACTTCACTTACTTGAATTGGAAACATGAGAACTAGCATAAGGGAACAAGAAGTGAAGCGACACCCAGTTGCTGGTATAGAAGAACTGTGGCCATGATTATGCGGAATGGAGCTGACCACAAACCATGTAGTTGTTGGCATATTTGCTGGACAATTCAAGGACAAACTTGTTGAATTAATAGCTTCTTTGCTAAGCTTAAGGACAAAAACTTGACCTTTCCAAAGGGAGATATGTACTTTATCTAGATTTAGAAGCATGTTTGGGAAGCATTTATAAACTGATTAAATTAAAAATAGATATAAATAAATGATGGATATGTGGGTAATACTTGTAAATCTCTCGAAATGTGTGGATAAAAAGTAGCTTGGGTGTTTTAAACATAGGCTTAGTAATCAAGTCGTATGCCAGGAAAAGATTTTGTAAAGAGTGCTATAGATTTTAACTAGACTTGCATGAAATGGTACTGAAATGAAGAACAGGGTGCACTAGTGAAAATATTTGTATGAACATTAAACTGAAGAGAAATATATGAAAACAAAAAAGCAACATTTTTAGGTCCACACTCCATTGATGCCAGATCAAGGTCAGTACAACATAATGTATTGGTTGTTCAAAGCATTCTTATATTATGAAATCAGCAATGGTTCAAATACAACACAGATGAATTTCAGAGTGATAAGTTTCTAAAAGGAACTATAAAGTTCAGTTTTATTCTGTTTCAGTTTTGGCACATTATGTCTGTCGATTTCAATATAGCACAACTAAATGCAGAGTAAGTTTATCCTTATGTATACCTGAAGTGCATTAGCATCTGTTGTCATTGTGTTTGTTATTTTTCCAGAAGGGAACTGCTTGCGACTTACATGTGTTAGCCGCAAGGACTTGCGAAATATAGCAGCCACCTAAGTGTTACAAGAAATTGATTTTTTCAGTGTAAAGATGGAGGTAGAATAGCAGACTATCATCATTCACTACTACGGAAATTACCATAGTTGATCTTAGCCTGAAACCAACACTCATGACATTATGAAAGTACTGAGCCTCGCAACGCACTCCCAATGACTGATAGAAAGTTTGGTATCAGTAAGGCAAGCAGAAACTGCAATTACTAACTGGTCAACATTCAGATCTTGGTATTTAAATAGCATGTAGAAGAATGATCAAAGAAGCACGTGTTTGAATCATCTATCAATAGTTGTTTTCGATAAAAAATTAAATTTATCACACCTCACAGAAACAACATACCAGGAAGAAATTATATAAAAGGTGTTATGTAGAGTTCTTTTCTAGTAAGTGTTTAATAGGTGTTATAGATATTTTCTTTCTAATGGCGTTTCTGTAATTCTCTGAAAACAATCCTCAAGCTTGAACACATTTTAGCATTAATGAATCAATCAAGCTTGAATTGAATTCAGTTCAGTAATTTAATAATTATGAATCAATCTATCTGAGTTCAGCTTCGTTGATGCTCGAACTCAATTTTAAGCTCATTCATATTTTCACTCTACTTCTCTAATCCCTAGACAAGGGAAAATAATTCAAGAAACAGTTTCTTCTGTCTAAAAAACAAAGAAATATATAACAATGCCTCGAACCATACCACTGCAACAAAAATTGAAAACACATACACATGACCAACCCAAGCTGGATCACCACATTCCAGAGACTGCTAGCAATATTATGTTAATTAGAAAAAGAAATACAATCCTGTAGCAATAGATTATCTACCAAAAGAAATCAAGAGAAACAAGCAGGTTAAGACCATCTCCAATGGTCTACACCAATTTTGGTGTAATTTTACACCAAATTTGGTGGAACCTCTCCAATGGGACACTATATTGGATGATGAGAGGCGTTTACCCTTGTTGGCAAATTTTTAGTATGAGAAAACTAGCTGATTAAGGTACATGAGCATTTTCAGAAATTTGTATTCTATCACATAAGGACAATTATAGTAGGCTGTACTTGAAATCCTCATGGTATATTGATGGATGCCTTATGCATGTTCTTAAGTGGACATGTGACATTCACCTCTAGCATGAGACCCCAACAACCCCTTTATGGATATCATTCCCTTTGTTGCCTATGTACATGCGGGGTAAGAAATTCTTATTTGCATTATCTAAGACAACGGGGGTACCTTTGAAGATAGATGAGGCCATATCTGGTTTACATAGACCCAGATCGCTGACCTTCCTAGACAACTACGCACTCTAGTGTAGATCGACAAACATGGTATCCCTAGTGTTAAAGTCCTTTGTCTACCTATGATACTTTACCTTCGTATGGGAGGTCGTACCCCTCATTTATTGCTTTCTTTACACTTGTTGCTTTTTGAAGGTGAGGCTTATGCCCTCCTACTTTGTATTCTTGTGAGTTCCATTATCTTATGAGCATCCTAACCCCCATCATCCTTCTTTGGTGGAGCCTAAAAACCCAGTGAGGATGCGTTGGGGATTTTAAAAAAAATTACTCCTGTCATTTAAGTTATACACCAGGTTTAACTTAAGCTAGTAAAGAGGCAGATGGAAAAGCTGACATCAATATTCCATGAATAGGCCGTAAGAATACAAGAAAACAACTAAATGGGGATTGCGCGTGTGGTGGATGCATTATTAGTCCAGTATTTGATTTTTATCTCATCTCTCTCTTTTCCACCTATATACGATTCCTTCAGATTTTATGCACCAGCAAATTCTATAGGCAGATTTCTGACTTTATCGCCATAAGAAAATTTGATGTACGAAGCATAAAACAGATACAACTTTGGCTACAGAAAGATTAATTTCTAGATCATATCTGAAATAATGTTGCAATCATACCGTGAATGCATCACTCCAGTAATGCATTTCAAGATTAGAAATACCTGTAAAAGATAGTTTAATAAAATGGGTCCTGCGAGCTGGGAAAGGTCATTTCCAATCTGCAAGTGAACCGAAATATCTCATATAAGTTCCAATAATAGTTTAAAAGACCCCCAAAGGGCAAGCAAGCAAGGGGTGGGGGTGCATAAAAGAACTGTCACTATTTTGGTCAGGTAGAGTACTGTTTTTATCATTTTTATCTTTCAAAGTAACCATGTTGTCTCCGTGCTGAATTTCTAACTTTTATACAGAACAACTATGCCTTTTATAGAAACACGTTTGAAGCATACTGAAACAAATAGCATATTCAAAATAGGACACTACTTAGTTATTTCTTAAAACCTAGTCTATACAACTACACCTATATAAAGTAACAAGTGAAATGACCATTACTGAACACAACTCAACTAATGGCGCACCAATACCATTACCTGAATACTGATATTGGAATCTCCACATAATCACAGTAGAAAATGAAACTAATTGTGACATAGTCCATAGATAATATTGGTTGCCCAAATATGGATATAAAGTAATGTTCAGATTTATCTAGACACTATAAAAAAATTCCATGGAAAAGATTGCTCAGAGCTTATTCAAATAGTTGACACTAATGAGAAGTTCTGGAAACTACTCATACTTTGAAGAAGCCTCCAAACCAGAACCTGTAAAAGAAAGATGAACAAGTCACAGAATGGAAATCGCCAACTATGTGATGGAATAACTGCGTCATCCTGAATTTAAAATATTATTTAGTTGTTGCTTAAACTCAAAAAAGAACTGAAGTCATAAATAAATCTATACCTGCCTCCAAGGGAACTATTTAAAGCACGTAAAAGCCAAGGGTTTGATTTTTGAGCTTCTTCCACCCAAGAATTCTGGAATCTAAAACATCCGCACCAAATATGATGTCATACAAATTGAAATTTCAAAATATGTAAAAGTGAACTGAAAAAGAAAAGACTAAGTACAAACTTTCTACTCAATGTCTCAGTCTGATCCCACGAGTATACATCATTTTCAATAATGGGTCTTTTGTAGCCTTGACGTGTAAGGGGAGTCATCCATCCAAAGTAAATCCCTATCACAGGGAAAAGGCACCGAGTTTTCAGAAAAAGCAGCAATCGCAATATGCATTATATTGTTCTGATATTCAGATAGGTTACAACAGTAGTAATATACATCTGATCATGACATTAATTTCTATTGAAGATGGAGCAATATCTTGTAAGTTCTTTACTATGCAATAAACAAGAGGTAGATCTTCATCAATTTTTGATAATCTCAATAGAAATGACAGAAATTATAAAATCTACTTACTGGAAAATACGTTGGCATCTCTCTCCGGACAAACATGATTTCCTAGAGGTTCTTTATCTTTGCTGCCATCAATAGACTCAGTTGAAAGCGGCACGTAGCCCAGATAAGAATCCAATTTAAGAACATAGAAAAGAAGAAGGGCTCCAAACAAAAGCTGCATTTGAACAGGTGTTAAAACATATAACTCGTGGTTCAAGATGGTTACACAACAGATTTTGGAGTTACTATCTTATATGCTGAAGCAAGACAAGAAAATATTGCTTCATATAGGCAAGATAACTTAATATTTCAAGTATGGTGAACATTAGCAGTTAGTGATGTTGATTCAGACCAAGCTTATGCCTATGCACTTTGCATGTCCATATACCCGGCAACATATGTACTAAATTTCCCCATTGAAGCAGAATAGCATTGTCCTGCTATATTTTGTACCTCTATCAATGTGAATCAATCTCAAGTTTATAATTTAACAAAGTTTACTTCCCAGGGATAAGAGGCTAGACCATGATCAATATCATAACTTCTTGCAGGATCTTTTAGCATCTAAGTGCAGTCAATTTCAACTCCAACACAAATTAAACTTTACGTGATACTGGACTCACAATCTAAGGAACAAAATTCCAAATAACAAAAAAAAATGTGTGGGGTGGGGGGGTAAAGAGATACTACTGTACCTGGATGAAGAATAAATTGACATACAAACAGAAGATAGACCTGCAAATTTTAGAAAATAAGAGTATGTGATGCCCCCAAAAACATCAGTTATATAAGAATTGTACCAATGGCGTCATGACGGACATCCTAATCAAATGCACACCCAATAATCTGCATACTAAATCACAGAAGACACTGCTATGACTTGGAATTATTGTTCCCAATGTTTTGGTCTAATTACTGTCACAGTACACCAATTGTCAGACTCCCGAACCAATAGTCATCCCTGTGGCTGGAGCATATACCACCTCGTCACTCCCTGTATAATCAAAGAAGGGCAGCAAGCATTATCTGTGCAGTGGATGTTGCTAGTAACTAATTGGCCTTTTGTCCTCCTATAGCCAAAATGACTAGCCAGGTTTCTCTTAAATGATAGACACATGACACATTATGTGTTGCTTCAACAGCCTATTTATTTGGGATGTAGCTAGAGAAATATCCTGTAAAACTTCTCAGTGCTCACCAACAGCCATTAAAAGTTAAAAGTAGAAGTAAATATGTGGTAAACTCCTTAGTAGTTAGTATTAATAAAGAAAATGAATAAGTTATTGATTTCAAGTAGAACATTTCGAAACGAATGGTAGAGAACCTAACCTGACATAGAAATCTTTCAGAGGAAGTATGAAATTGAAAATCACTACCTCTCCCACCAAAACGTAGATTATCCCAGACCTGACATACCATCGGAATTCTTTGACATAACTTTTAGTTTCAACAGCAAGCATAACAACAACAGAGCCCCAAGCAAGAGCTTCAATGCCTAAATTAACCATCTGTAAAAGAGAAGAAAGTGCCTGAGTTTAACGAACAAAGCTAGAAACAACTTCTTCAAAAAGTGTCAACAGTTGTGTACCTCGTTTAGTTCCAAGAACCGAAAAGCTATATAATGACACTATAGCTTCTGATTTCTCATTCCACAGTCCACATTCAAATGTTATTCAACCAACCACGAGAGGGCAATTGGGGAGGGGGAATATATCAAGGTCCAAGTAAATACAACACTCAAGATTGAAATTACTCTCTTCATATGCTCCTTCCATATTTATGTCTGATCTACTACTTGTCAAACTACCTTATAGAAAATACTATGTAAAAGAGATTGTTTTTAAAATTCTTCACAGATAAAATCAAACCTTAGTGGCCAAGGGTAAATATCTACTTAAAATATGACACGTCATTTCAGTGAGAAATTATAAGAATACAACAACAACAACAAACTAGTTTCCAATTAATTTGGAAATGAAACCACAAGTATTTATAAGTAAATTTTCTTTAGACACAAAACCACGGAGAGATTGTCTATGTTATGTCGTTGACGATTAATGTGTCAGACCATGTCAAAGTGATAGAAGCAGGAAAGGATCCAATCCTCTTTGTTGTCGTTCATCCAAGGCACGCGTTTTTACCGCCTTTTTTACCCAGGGCTTACATCAATGATGTAAGCCCTCGATCATTCGAAGGATATGTTCGGTAAATTTGACATCGAGGATTTCGACGACCCTACACCCATCCTTGAATCTCGAGAATGGTTGCACGGGGGCCAGTGATACGGTTACCTTTATACTCGAGTATAATAAACTCTAGTTTCAACGAGCGTCACCCATTTTGTGGAATGCATATTTACTCCTCGGGATCTTCACATGGTGCTCGAGAAAGCTCAAAGATGCTCAAGGATATGCACCATTAGTTTTGCTTGGTTTGGTGACAACAGTCCTCGAGGATGTACGACCCCAAAGATTGTTGTGTCCTCGAACCTTTTCCTTAGCTCAAAGGTTCCCTTAGACATAGGACCAATTTTACTTTCTAGGAGTTCTAAGTCTATCCAAATACCTCAAGTTAAGATTCCTATGTCGAGAAGGAGTCTATAGCAATGAGTGTTATAGTCAAGCTGTGACTAGATCTACAATTGCAGTGCAATATGCATCTCAAGTAGAACTCTCTAGGATAAAGACACGTAGCAAACCAAGTCCAACCAAGAATGGGCTTCCTACCTCTATAAATGCAAGACTCCAATTCATTATTCGGGTACATTTTACATGCAATTTTCAGCACCCAAGTTTTTTCATATTCTCTCTCTAACATAAGCATCGGATGGGTGACGAGGACACACCTCGACGCCTTTATTTTAGGTACCAGAAGATTACGTTCGTACTCATTCTCAGTCGTCAAACTTGGAATACAACAAGTTCGATTTTTGGTAGCATCAATATGTAAAAGAGATTGTTTTTAAAATTCTTCACAGAAAAAATCAGACCTTAGTGGCCAAGGGTAAATATCTACTTAAAATATGACACGTCGTTTCAGTGAGAAATCATAAGAATACAACATCAACAAACTAGTTTCCAATTAATTTGGAAATGAAACCACAAGTATTTATAAGTAAATTTTCTTTAGACACAAAACCACGGAGAGATTGTCCATGTTATGTCGTTGACGATAAATGTGCCAGACCATGTCAGAGTGATAGAAGCAGGAAAGGATCAAATCATTCTACTTGTGAAATATATTAGAATTTTCGTTGGTGAAATATATACTTTTATCTCTATATGTGATACATTGGGCAAATAGTTTAAGGCCATCAAAGAATAAAACTGCTGGACATTACACTACAGAAACTATAAAATGTTGATTACTTTTAAGTTTTACTAGTGATCATAATTTACTTATGAGAAAAAATGAAAGTCGAGTAAAGATGTCCAAGAAAATCATATATTCTACATGCATGTGCATGTTATAAGCCAATACATGGCTGAAATAAAAGTACAGTATGACTGGATTCTATGAAAGCATAACTAGTAATGCAGAGATAATCCAGATGCATGAGCCATTGAAAGAATACTAGGAGGTAGCACACCTCAAAAGGAGCAAGACCAGTCTCTGCATCACAATTGAAGATTGAAACTCCCATAACCAATCTGAACAAAGGCTCAGCAGCACAATAACCGGCTAATGAGGCCAATATATAATTGTAGCGATTTGCTCTCAAGCAGAATCGTTGGACTTTGGGCTTTATCTTGATGAGTCATATTCTGTACAAGCATAATCCCAGAAGAACCAAATGAGATGCATTCCCCACAACTGATTCAATGGTATAAGGTGTATATGAACCAAAAGCACTGTGTGTTTCGTGTGCTCAAATCCCATTTCCCACTGGCCGGCAAAACCAAACTAATGGCTTAAAACCCATTGTTGCTGGTCAGTAAAACTAAAGTTGCTGGGAACTTCAATTCTAGAAGTACATACACATGGGAGGGGTGAATTGCAGCCGCCATCCCTAACGTTTGTCCCATTTGCAGTTCTTCCCCGATCTTTATTTATTTACATTCTTATCCTTATTTTATCATAAATTAGCGGCCAAAGTCTTGACCACGATCACTAAACTCTTATTGAATTCGCAACTGCAGAACCAACATGGTAACATCCATCCAAAATCAAAGTCCAACCACTTTGTATAAAAGGAAGAAACCGAACTAACAAACATGGCAGCCGACGGGAGCAAGGGTTTTGGACAGTTCTTTATTCATACTAAATCCCACCTGATCTGATGCAACTTTATTAATCATCAGCCTTTCACCCAAATCATTTAATATATGCAAACTGAATATCAATCTGGATAACTGGATTCAGTCTCAAATCACCTTGAAATATTTATACAAAGCCAAAAATTGACATCAATATTTTAATTTGCAATCACTTTTTCTCCAAATTTGCTTATTTTCTTTTCTATGAAAAAAATGAAAATCTTGTTTCCTTTGGGTTCGAGCAAAGTAATTTCACCTTATGACGTATATATGTTTCCAAGTTGAAATATGTACTTCGATAACTATGAAATTGCACTGACATATAATTATAGAAACAAATTCTACAGGATTCTTTAACTTCAACTTCATCAGCATCAGTCACTGACCCAGGATTTCGAGTCAACACGAGCGACCGTAAATCGTCAACCGTTGTCAACAATAAAATATTAATAGCCACATTTTATGTCCATTTTTTTTTTTGGCAAAAATACATTTTAGAATAGTGATTTGATAAATAATATGTGGTTAGAAATAAGGAAAAATTTTGAGTTTGAATGTAATATTATTTTATTGAAAAATATGCGGTTGAAAGAAGAAAAAAATATATTTTTTAAAAAAAAAGAAATCAAACAAGGTCTAAAATTTAAATATAACAATTATTTTGTTCAAATTGAACATATGTAATTTTGTTGTAAAAATTAACAATATTCATCAAATGATATTGTGATCAAGTTTTGTACAATTCATAGAAAGATCATGGATTTGAATTATTACAATTGCATTAAAACTTTTAATATGTAATATATATTATTCTGGTGAATTTATTATCAAATTCCATGAGTGCTACAATGGTCAAGTTTTCATTATTTAATTGAGAGGTNATTTATTATCAAATTCCATGAGTGCTACAATGGTCAAGTTTTCATTATTTAATTGAGAGGTCACGGGTTCGTTCCCCACCCTTGTTCCATATAATTTTGGTTAAAATTGTAGAATTTAAAATATTTGACAATAAAATTATTGAAAAGTGGTTCTAAACTGATACCACTTATGTGCAAATCCCAGTTCTGACAATTGAGCTACAATAAATGACTGAAAATAAAAGAACTTACTAGGTATATAATCTGAAAATATTATTCATTATTAACCAAAAAAAAAAAAATTGTTCCCGACAGATCGAACACGACAGCCATGGCGGTGGGACTCGCTGGGTGTTGGGTCCGCCCCTGTCGGCCATGGCGATGGGAAGAATAGGTTGGAGGTTGACGATGGTGGAGGACTGAGTAGAGCCGACAGGGATTTCAGGAAGTGTTTACGTGAAGGAGACCATTGTCATTTTATGTAAAATTTAACGTTAGTTTTGGACGTAACATTTATTGAGGATGATGACCGTTAATTTACGAAAGTTAAATATAAAAATATTATGAAATAAAAATTAAAGGTGAACATGCAAACTAGAACAAAGATTAGGGATTACTATTGCAATTTTCTCTACGTTGGAGCGAACAACGATATTTAAAAAAAATAAAGAAAACAAAACAATATAAAAGACAATATAAGATAAAAATACTCCCCACTGGCCTAGGGAGCAACAAATTTTTTGTCGCTTTAGACTAATTATTTTAGGGTATAATTATTTCTATCTACAATTTTTATATATTAATTTCACTCTAAGTTCATTCCAATTAAAATTTTAAAAAAATATTATTTTCATCCATGTTTATTCCAATATTAACCTTATTAAATTAATTCATTTAAAACTATACATCCACACCAAATATCCCCATTTTCTGCCTCAAAAATTTCCTTTGCCTCAATAATTTACAAGTTATCAGGAAACTACCATACGCTGAGACAAGAATAGGCCAACTATCAATATACTGAACTACACATGGATAAACTAG
>CAIGRN010116417.1:0-13077 GCA_903798345.1 Fraxinus anomala
TTAAATTAGTGAGAATATAGCTGTTAATTCACTTTTGAAAAGAGTGAGTTCAAATTTCGTTTCTTTATTTATACTTGTTTTGAGTCAATTTGATGTTGGTATATTCGTGATTAAGTCGAATATGTCTCAGAGTATCTATACGATATAAATTGCGTGTTTAATCTCTGTATTCATAATAATCATTCAATGCGATTTTGAAACTGATATTTTATGTATTATCTTCTTTTCAACAGGTTGTATCACATTTTTATCATTCAGGCAAGATTGACACTAGAGTAACACAGAGAAATACCGAATCCATTTGGTACATCAAAAGAAGTACCTTAAGGGTTACACCCTCCTCACATGTGGTGGAACCAACTTGTATAAAATATTTTTTTATTCAATTGGGTCACACCTCCATGTGGGGAGGGGAGGGGAGGGGAGGGGGGGGGGTATAACCCTTTACGTGCACCCGTAGGTACCACTAGCAAAACCCAATGAAAATATAGTAAGTTCTATACACCCCACTGATAAATAGGTATTAATTCCTTGTTTTATTGCGACACATTTGAAGCTTCTAACTTGAGTGTGCTGGTGTATGAAATACAGATTTTGAAATGAACATATCAACTTTTCTTTGCACGCTATATTATTATTTTAACATTTATCTTAGTATATCAATTGTTTTCAATACTAATACATTCTCTTCTCATCCTCAAATGGTTGATTAATTGATAATTGCTATTTGACATTAATACCAGAATCAATGGAAATGAAGACATCTAATGGTAGGAAGGAGATTGTGAATGCACTAAAAGTGTTGGAGCAAGATTCATAAGAAATTGTCGGGAGCTTCGCCTCTCTCTTTTCTTCTCTCCGTTTAGTCTTCTCATAGGTCTCTAATAAAATTAGCGTAATCAGTTTTTATTGATTTCTGCTAACATTAAATGTTACATTTTCCATTAAGATAGTTCTTCTCATCTTCCATTATTTTTTTGATCTTCTTTTCTTTTTCTTTTTCTTCAGTAGTGAGGAATGGAATATGATGAAATGGGTGCAGGGGCTTTGGATTTTCAGCATTGAGCTTAAAGTATCTTTACCTCCTCTAGAAAGAGAAGCTCTTCTTAGAGTTTTTATAAAATAAATCTCTTGCATCTATTTTTGTTCCACACATTTCTTATTGTTCTTTCTCCCCAATCCATTTATAATACTATATGTCATTTTTCATTGCCAACTTCTTCCTTACTATGAGAGATTTCCTCATTCAAAATGAATTTATGTGCGTCCAATTGAATTTCTATCTTTCCAATTTTAATATTATCATTTATTAATTTTTAAACTATTTGGTTCACCATGTACCTACTTCAAGAAATTGATCATTTGCTAATTTTTTTCCAACATGTATGTTTTGTTCATTGTGTTATAATAAGATTACAAATTTTTTTCCCCATTCTAATCTTCTTTGAATATTATCCTCATGACATTTGACTAATTATTATATCAATTTATACAAGAATTATGTGAAAACTTATTGAACTTTCAAAATATTTTTACCTTCCCTTAAATATTACACACTATTATTACCTCGAAAAATATCATCACTCGTGCATTGAACGGTCCAAAACTAGTATATATAGTTGAAAGTGTGATTATTTGTCATTTTACTTAGGATCATGTTAATAAATAAAAAATACTTGAAAAATGTGATGAACCAAAAAATTGTGATGACAATATAATTGTCGTTAAGAAAAATCCACAGCAAGTCCTTAGTTAAACATCCCCGTGTATGTATTTTGAACCTATTTTTCTTAGAATTAAACTAGTTGTACACTCATTTTTCAAATCAAGGGCCATGATTTTGACATATCAAGAATGTCAAATTTGTATAGAAATAATGTACATGTAGCAACTTTATTTATTTATTTTTTCCTTATGTTCAAAAGAGCTACTCTTGGACTTGCTATCGGAAAACATAAAAGTGAGATTATTTCAAGTTTTAGGAAAAGCAAGGAAACTCGAGGTAGAATTGCACGCATAAATAGCCCTGAGCGTGTACCAAATAAAATGGCCAGTGATGCAAGACAAATGCAGAATGAAAAATCGAACAGAAAGCGAGCGAGGAGGAGCTCCACTGGCCAACACTAAAGAATTCAGATGTGGTGGGTGCGAGGAGGAAACAATAATCACTAGAAATTCTGGCTCTTAAGTTGCAACTCATTGCCCAGATTTCGAGTGCATTAGTTCGTTTCTCTAGTTAGTGTGTTCTTATCATGCTTTTGAAGGCTAATTTGCCGCTGGGGGGCTGTTTCAAGAATTTTGTTTTAGATTTCGTATACATAATCACAATTCTTTTTTAGTGTTAGCTTATTACTCACTTCATTCTAATTCATTTGGCCACTATACAAGTCTTTCAAATGTTGTCTTTACGTTTCTAAGATTGCGATGTTTTGGTAGAGTTGAAACCTACTGTCCAATTTTTACTGTCTAATATTTGCCATCAACTCAATTAATTATTAACACATTATTTTTAAATTAACATGTCATTTTAAATATATCATTATTAACTTCACCATTAACCCACCAAATTGATGACATGCTAATTTAAAATGACGTATCAATAATTAATTGGATGAACAACAAAAACTGAACGGCAAATTTCAACTTGTCTTGGTGATACATGATGCCATCGGAAATGGCCGTGTTGGTCCTGAGAGGCCGTATACGTGTTCCTTATGAGTATGTAGGTGCCTTTAAGTCAACTGTAGCAAAGGGATTCTCCTACTAGAAGTCCGAAACTCCAACTAGAGGAACCGGGACAGACTGATAGAGCATACCCAGAGGAAAATCTTCGTTTTTGACAATTTCTGAATTACATAAACTAATTTTGTAACCATTCATAAAAGAATATATGTATTCACATAAACCTAAAAGAGCAACAAAATTCAATTCAAAAATGTACAACATAAATGCAAGAGCAGTCAGATTCAGCCAAATCAATTTCCCCCTGGCCTCATATTATAATGTCAAAATACATCATTATGGTCTTTGAACTATTGACATTAATTGGGTTTTCGAGCATTTTGTCAATAACTGCTTTGAAGACATTAATAGTATTTTAAGATTTTTCCAACCAACCATCAATAATGCAGGATTGGGCCTTAACCTTAAATCTCTTTCAGGTGAGATATAATGGTTAAGAGACCTGATCCAGCATGTGGCATCAGAGATTGACTGGATCCTGTCAACAGCTGATAACAACAGTGCTGCTCTTAAATCCAGAAATTGCCTCACTCAAATGATGATTGTCGAACGCCAATGGGTTTTCAAATGAGGTAGCTAAAGACCAATTTAACAACTATCAACATGACCACAACATTTTCGATGACTGCTTAAGAATCTGACCCGCAAATAATTTTACAATTAGCTCTAATTCTGCAAGGGAAATTCAATTTTGTTTCAGCTGCCACCTTGATCTACATTGCATCCCTCATCTTTCATAGACCCAAAAACATTCTCCTACTATTGCTTTTTTACTAGATAAACATAAACTTTCACCATGGATATAGCAAGGTACCGACTAGATAAATCCTAATCCACCCTTCCAAGGTTGCAAACCATGAGCCTCACACTAAGACACCTAAAAATAATTATAAAAAGCTGACTACTAAACAAATCAACAAAAGTTGCATCTTCAATGAACAATAAGGTCTAACATAGGTATTTCTTTTGATGCTACCCACAGATTCGAGCAGAAAAACAGGACGCAAAACTTGAAAACCCTGAAGGTGTACAAAATTTTTTCATCTCAACATTTCAAGATGCCACAACAAATAAAAGTTTCATTCTGTTATGTTAAAACAGAGTTTAGCCTCATCCCAGGGTCCATTGATCTCAAACTTGTACTCTTGAATCCTAATGAGCCAATAAGGACCCACTAAATTTACAAAAACCAAAACTCCTGACAATAACACAAAAAGTAATCCATGCAACCTATAAACGAAAAACAGTGTTGCAGCCATTAACCCGAAAGAAAAACATAGATGCAACCGAAAAGAGCATTTCTTTATACAATAACTGACCAATGGAGCAAATAAGAAAACTTGCAAGGAGAATAGCACAATAGCAAAAACATGAAGCCGTGATGGAAGGCGAGATGCAATTAAAAGTGAAGCCACAATAGAAGCATTAAGGGAGATGTTTCTAGTAAAGGTTGGATTTTCTAGAGCTCCAGGAGCTTTCACAGTGGAACCAGAGTAGTCATGCAGAAAGAGATGGAGTACGAGAAGCGAAGCTGTTAGTGCCCAGATGGAATCCGAGCTTATGGATCGGGTCAATGTGTGGTAAATAGGAGACAAGACATATAAACCAGTTATAAAAAAGAAGATTTTAAGAATATAACTGAGGAGAAGATCAAAAGATAGCATTTCGGCAGTTAATAGAATAACAAAGAATCCTGCCCCAAGAAGGATAACATCAAGAAGCATGAGAGAGTTTTCACTGAAGGTAGATCTAAGGGTGTAGGTCCAGACCAGGACCACAAGAGCAACCATGCACACGTACTGAGAGATGGAAACTGAGTCTAGCATCACCTTTAGGAAGTCCCTTTTAACAACACTGGCATTCATAATCATATCTTCTAGGAAAGACTCGTCAGTGTGGTTGTCTTCAAATCCAGGCTGCATCCCTCCATAAGCAACTTTTCTCCATTTAGATTGGGTTGGAGAAGACATCCTACCAATGCCAGCTTCCATTCTAACAGACTCTGTAGTTTAAGCATGAAGTAGAAAAAGGCAATTAGGTTTCATGTGGAAAGCAGAACACAGAGATTATGAGAGCCTTAGAGTCTGCATCTTTCCAATAGAAAATGGAAGAAATAAAAGATGTTCATTTCATAATGTGCCAAAAACAAAAGAGAATTGGCATAAAATGGTTGTCCACAAAATCAGAGTAAATAATGTGAATCTGCATACCAAGACAGCAAGTCAATGTATATCTGCAGGTTATGTCAAGGATGCTTGTCAAAGGAAACATTATAAAACAGATATAATTCGAAAATTATGTTAGACTGGAGAGTAAATCAAGCGGTGAAAGAGAAGAATCGAATGAGAACAATACTAAGTGCTAGATACATTAGGCATTATTGAAAAATAGCTGCCAATAATTAATATACAAAATTTGTTTCTTAAACTATTTTTAATTCAACGTGAATTTTCCTTCTTACTCTTGACAAGATTTCTGTTTTTAACGCATTGACAAAACATCTTCTGTGGTCCCATATACTTTGGAGAAACCAAGTTATACCATGTCATAGCTGCCATTTCTATATTCCTACCGAGTTCCCTATGGTTTAGAAATAACTTACTGGTAGTTTCAAAACCTTGTCCATTATCTTTGGAGGTGAAAAGAATTAACATCATTAGGCAGATCAAGTTGACGGATTGGGGCAATCAATATGGTTTTAAAAACATCAGAGAGTTATTAGTAAGATGAGTATCCCTCAGCTGTTCTCTAAATTCTCCCGGTATATCTTTGGAGAGTGTGAACCAAATTTAAGGTCCCGGTCCGGATTTTAGTATTTCTTTCTCTAACGAATGGTAGGAGAAGCTGAATTGCACCATTTTCCTTCTTCTTCCTGACTTTTGACACGCTTGAATTGGAAGCAATGTTATTTAGAGCTTGTAAGAGATGATTTTGAATCACCGGACTAAATAGGTTTAAAAGTGAGAGCATCTGCTGAAGCTATACGACTAATAAGAAGTGAGACCAACCTCTCAACTACATCATTGACTGAAGGAGTATTGTTAAACAACATGAACTTACAAATTGATATTATGACCAACAGTTAATTTTTTCACAATGAAATTATGACCAACATCAAGCATGGGACACAATAATTTTTTCTTTTCCACTTATTTTCCTTATCCCCAGCTAAAATATAGGCTCCACATAATTGATAATATTCAGGTTTCGCACAGCTGCAGTTTGTTCATAATTTTTTTTGATTCACACCGATTTGCAAAGCCGGATGGATCATATACAGTTTGTCATTTAATCAACTTAACTCAACAAAGCATTACTCCATAGTATCTAGATCTTGTACAAAATAATTCTTGGGATAAATCTTGAAACATCAAAAGGGCTTCAGTATTAGAAGATTTTTCATGAAGAGAAATGAATTTTAGTCCTTATATAATCCAGCATTTTGACAAATAATAATTTTTAATCATGATGAGTGCAATTATAGAACCAGCGACCTCCAATGTTGATATTTAAACAATTCAATTTGGTCAACAGTGGTACACCTCGAAATTGCATATATCCATGATCAGAGTACTGTAAAAGTCCCAGGACAAATATACCATGACTGAGTTCTATTTAGTGATCAGGTCGATGATGACAGTTTAACTTTCACTTGGGTAAACACAGAAACATACTTTAGTTCACAGATGCAATTCCAGCATGGAAATGGAAAACAGATCAAAATAGTACAAAACAAACGCTTTACGTTAAAATCCAATTTGATCTGTTTGAAACCCGCACCTCCCTTTACATGTCAAACAAACGCTTATGTTAAAATCCAATTTTTAAGACGAATCCTAGTACCAAAAATTGAATAGGTTCTGTACAACAGCACGAACAGGATAAGACTGTTTTAAATTTTTAGGCATAGGAGCCATACATAAAACTCAAAATCCATTCGATTAACATGGATGGGGACTCATGCTCATATAATTAACATGTACAAATCAATCAAGGCGGTTTGTTTGTTAAACAAACCTTAATCGATTCGACCAAAGCCTTTTTGCTGATCTTTTCCAGTGAATAACCTGGAGATGGGTATGGAAAGCACCGATTCGTTTGGGGTCTCTGGTTCTTCTGCAGTTCTACTGGTTCGTTTTTTTGTGTAGTGTAGATGATAGAGTGGTTCTTCTGCAGTTCTGCTGGGTAGTTTTTGTGTGCAGATGAGAGGGGGTAACTATTGTTGGTGGGTACAGAGAGGGTAAAGTAAGCGGTGTGTAGATGAGCAACTTAAATGTTTCATTGGTCACTATACTTCACACCTCGTCACGGTTTACTCACTGAACTTTACCAAGCTTCCCAATGGTCACTGAACTTAGCTCTGTAGAACTAAAATGGCCATTGGATGGATTCTGTTTGTTCTTGTGTCTACGTGGACTGGCAGAAAGGTAAAGTGTCTTTTAAAATTGTCCACATTTTAAATGAGTTGCACACGTGGATAGAGTTGCACACGTGGATACCAAATCATCCAAACAAACCCTTACCTACATTAAAATTTAAAACGTGTTCTGTTAACTCATATCAAAAGATTCAAAACACCATCTCCACACAGAAAAAGAAAGAAACAGTAGCCCTAACCTCAAATCAAAAGAAAGAAACAGTAGCCCTAACCTCAAATCCATTTCATTTTTCACATCCTGATTTCAGCTGCAAATTGGAAAACCTAAAATTGCGCTCAGAAGAACCCTAACCCCTAATCCATTTCAAACATCCATTTTGAATCGGTTTACGGTAGGTGAAATTGGCAACCAATATCGTGCACAGAAGGTCCACTTCCACTGAAGGTATTCCATGTTTGCGTTTAATTTTTATAAAACTGAAGGGCTGTTGATTTTAAACTGGGCAATGGAAGCTCTGGAACGGTGAATTTAGCCATATCCAGAAGCTAGAGCTCTCAAATTCCACCATTAATGGCCGTGAAATCTTGTGGGGGTGTCTCTTCCTGATTCGCTTATGAACGAGAAATTGATACTTGATGAGCTTAAAGATTGCCCAGAAATCATTTGTTGCTTTGGGGAAAATCTAATGAAAATGGTGAGAAATTTGACAGAAAAGAGACAGTGTGTCCAACTAATTTTTTTTTTCAGTACTACCACTAGAAATAATTGCTTTCTCCGCTGTCTCCGCAAATTCATAAATTGCAGCCAAACACTGCAGAGCTCTTATTGCAAATTCAGCATTACATACCAAAGCATTTACAACTAATGAACAATTTTTATCCCAAGTGTAACTAATTCAGTGGCATTTCCAGAAATAATACTAATTAGCGCAGACAAGAATATACCTTCATTTCCTACATCCATGTGCACGCCTTCTCTAATGCAATAAAAAAACTCTCGTAAGTCAGATTTTGGGAGGCCGTTGATGGAGGTTCGAAATTGATTTCGAGGTTAGGGTTTGGCTTTGCGATTTCGGTTTCGATTATCGTTCTCGTGTTTTCAGCTTCTGTATGACGGATTTTGGGTTCAATTTGCAAAAAATGTTCGAAATTGATTCGAGGGTTAGGGTTTTCCTTTGTGATTTGGGAGTTAAAATGTTTACATGGGTTAAGGTTTGTTTGAGTGATTTGTTCAATCAATAAAATATTCTACACACAAATTAATAAAATTATTTTACTTTTCAACTACGCATTCTTTAAAAAATACTATTCAAAACGCTATTTTTTTTCCCAAAATGGGAGACAAATAAGCCCTTAAAAATGTGGACAATTTTAACTCCCACTTCACATTTTCGTCGTCCACGTAGACACAAGATCGGACGGAATCTATCCGATTGCCATTTTAGTGCAACAAAGTTAAAGTTCAATGGTCATTGGGAAGCTTAGTGAAGTTCATATCATTTCCTAAAAAAATATTTTTGTTATTCTCGAGGAAAATATGATCACGTGATCAAAAAGTTAAACAATAATTTTTATGAAAAAAGCATCAATCAAATATCTTAAAAGTAAGAACCTGAATGAAAAAAAATTGATATTTTTCTTGAAAATTAAAGTCAATTAAACATATCCTTTTTAATCGATTTTATTTATTAACCTTTTTTAGGATATAGTTTTATATATAAAATGAGAAGTATATTGAGTAATTTAATGAAGGTTAATTATATTGTCATTATAATATTTATTTTAATCATACTATCTGTACAATCATTAGACGTGTATATTAATTATTGGGCTCTACCCTAATGCGTAAAGAGTGTAAATTTACACCCCTGTGATGACCGTACAAATGGCTTTTTTGTATTTATTTAGGTCACCACATTTTCAAGTTTTTTTTTTTTTTTTTCAATAGGAGGATTGAGTCGAGAGAATATGGGTTCGTCCCAGTATTCCCTTTTGGCCAACCATGGTTCAATCAAATTCACTTGCAATGGAGGCTCTGACTCAGAAGCAGACAATGAAAGCCAACGGGAAGAAGAAGCATTTGGGGAAAAAAGTGGAGCAGGGCGGAGCCAAGAATTTTTGTCGGGATGGGCACAATTTATCGACGTTGAACGTCGAGTTTTTGTTATGGATGTAATCCAAAATAGGTATCTTTAGTCCATGATCAGTTGGAAGTTTAGTGACATCAAATTCGACATAATTCGACGTCGCCCCCAACAACATTTACGTCGTTCAAGTCAGTTTTTCTTTGAAAGAATCTCTCCATAAGATTTCAACAATTTCAATTCGATAATATCCAAATTTTAGCAATTTAACTCAACAATACCCAAATTTCAGCGATATCTACACTACTCAAATACCCAAATTTCAACAATACCCAAATTCAATTCAGCAAATTTCAACAATACCCAATTTCACTTCCATAACGGTGAATCTCTACTGCACACAGCACACAACAATATCCAAAACGTAGTATTAAAAAATAGAACAAAAAAATCCAAAAGCTATCGCCAATTGCTAAAGAAAATACCTAATCCGGGCGGGACGAAGAGTAGTCAGCAGAGGCGGAGGCTGGAGGAGAGCAGAGACTAGCTTCTGAACCTGAGGGGGCAATTGATAATTGTAAGCGGCGACTGCGAGGCGGAGGCTGTGAAGATGGGATCGAAGTTTTGAACGGCTGAACCAAGCGGCAACTGCGGATGATGAAATTGGTGAGGACTGACGAACGACCGGAGGTGGAGGCTGCGAAGTGCCGGAGACGGAGCAGAAGAGCGGAGGCGGAGGCGGAGGCTGCGAAGCATCAAGAGTTAAGAAGCAGAGTGAGTTGTTTGAGGATGAGGAACGACCGAAAGAGGTTTCAATTTTTGGGAATGGGCTGGACCTAGATGCTGGACTTGGGCATATTGGTATTTTGGGCTTTCTCTCTTGGATTGGGACTTATTCTATAACTAAAAAAAAAAATTTGAGCCCAGAAGTTCAGGGTGGGCCTGTGCCCACCCTGGTCCTTACTGGGCTCCGCCCCTAAGCAGGGGCACCCCTATGACAGAAAGCCAAAGTGACCTTTTGTGGTTTCTACTTTATCAATGAACAAGGTTCATAAAATCATGTTACCATGATGAAAAGGAGTTTTGGTGGCCGTGGCCGTGGCCGTGAGGGTGAGTGGGAGAATCGAGGGTAATAATGGAAAAGAAAATGATTGTGGTGTATATATATATATATATATTATTATTTTTTTCTTTCTTTCTTGTCAATTAGACCAGAGTCATATTTGTAAAATAAATGTGTACTTAATAAAAATATTTTTTTAATTCTGGTTCGTTTATAATGTGGTGAACAAAACAAAAATTGTAATGATAATATAATTACTCATAAAGTAACAGCCCACACCAACAAGTATCGACCCATCTCTTGTTAGGAATTTATTTATTCGTGCACTGTGAAATTTAAAACAATTTAAATTTTCACTAAGAATCTGCTTTGTGTTTAGATAGAAACTGTGATAAGAATTATACATTTAATTAATTCTGTGAAGAACAATCACGATCTGCAATCCACGATTGTTTAATTGTGTCAGCTTCCAATGAAAATTCATACATGGAACAAAAATAAAAAAAGTATGATTTCTCTCTCTTTTTTTCTGCAAAATAATAATTATGTTATGTTTTCTCAACTCTAATATTTTATTAATATAAGTCCAAGTGGATTGGCTAGACACTTAAAACTTAACCCGGTCTATTAATTAATTAATTCAATTAATTAATTTGACCCATTAATAAGTAACCAAGTTAATTAATTGTCTAACATTTGTCAATTAATTAATTAGTAAATATCATTCTTCTCGTTCTCTTTTGATGTGACACATTATGTTCTCGATATTTAACGACGTTAATTAATATTTTAATTTAATCAAAATAAGATAAATTCAAACACCCTTTTAGATTATCATTAATTCACCTAAATTAATCAATTTACATTCTTCGTTCCAAATTAACATCTAGAAATGTGCCAAACAACACGTGATCGAAATGTCACGTATTATGACAAATCAAACTTGTTCATTTGTCGTGAATCTATAATCGTTTCGTCAATATGATCCGATCAATTACGAGATATGAAGTGTGTCAATCTCGATTATCGATCCTATCTTTCATCCCATTATTAAGTTCAAAAACTCTTTTCGACTTATGAGCACACTTGATCAAAGATTTCATTATCAACTTAATTAAATAATATGTAGACCATAAACTCTTAATATATAAGTGACGAATTCTCTGTTGATCATTTTTAATCTTTATATAATTCTTGATATGTATGAACAATGCTATATTAGTGACTCTTGACAGAGCAACATCCAACATATCAAAAGTGTGACCATCCCCATATTAGGCACTATGATGCCTTCAAATCAAATGATCATTTCCACTACGAACGTTAGAGATTAACCACTGATACTCAAATAGTTATCAATGTGAAATCTCTCCAACAGATCTCCAATGTTATGTTCTTCTAACAAAATATTCATTTGTTCATTTAAATGTCACTACATTTTAACTTGTGAGATCAACTTCTCACTTCACAAGCGAGAAATGCCACAGGTAACGTGTTCACTAAATTATATACCGCAAGTGCATGTGTCATGTTCAAATAATAAAATAGACTTTTTGAGTTCTAGTTATCGATCTTTCGAGGAATGTTTACTTTCGATTACACAACTTTAATCAATTTAATTTTAATAATAAAAATAACACACAATAAAATTTGATTTTGGAAATTAAGGAAAATTAATTAAAAAACAACGAAATAAGAAAACATACACACTTTGAAATTTTGGAGGAAAAACGTGGTTGAGATTCATGGTTTCGCTTAATCGTTACCTAATTAATTTCTCCACATGCCAATTAATAAATTACTCATTTAACCCGATTTTTCAAATTTAGTTAATTACCCATCTTGAACGAAATTAACTATAATCGACTAATTAAACCTATTATATATCTATGTCAATTCAAACCAAACAACCGCATTATATATTTATGAAAATAACTCAATGGATCATCTAGGGTTAAGAGTATATTTCTATCTCCTACACAAATCTAGAGTATTTACTATTTGATCCAAAATGTATAATTTTCTCTCGAACGATATACAAATTACTACATTCAATCATTTAATTGTCAAATAAATGAAAATTATTCAATACAATAATAAATACATATGAAAATAATCATTTTAATATTAAAAGGTAAATATTAAAATTAATTAAACTAGGTTAAATTTCAACCAAAAATCCCAACATAAATAATTAGTCTATGTTATACAAATGATAAAAAAGAGAATATTGATAACAATACATTACAAATATGGCAAAATAATTGAGAAAACGCAAAGTTATAGATAAAACCCTTGTTTGAAGTTTAGCTTTGACTTTGCCAAATATTTCTTTAAATTCTTAGATGTATTTCCTTTGTGCTCTTGATATGTATCTCCAAAATACCAAGAAAATCAAAAGAAGAAGAGAAGAAAAGAAAAAAGAAAGAAAAAATGGAGAAGAAGAAACTGAAACCGTACCCGCAGGTAGCTATGTCAACGAGCCGAGCCCGAGCCCAAAAAAAAAAAAAGCTCGGGCTCGGCTCGAGCTTTTTTCAGCTCGAGCAGAGCCGAGCGAAGCCCGGCTGAGAAAAAAAGGCTCAGCCCGAACTTTGGCCCGAGCCCGAGCCGGCTCGAATATTTTTTTCTTCTCCTTGTGCTGCCTGCGCAGGCAGTAAAAAAAGCTGCCTGCAGGCAGCTACTCTCTATTTTTTTTCCTTCTCCTTGTGCTGCTGCACAGGCAGTAAAAAAAAGCTGCCTGCGCAGGCAACTTGCTGCCCTAGCTAGCTGCCTGCTTGCTGGCAGGCAGCAAGCAGCAGCAGCCTGCCTCT
>CAIGRN010116419.1:0-14985 GCA_903798345.1 Fraxinus anomala
AAAAGCTAGAAAATGGAAAAAGAATTCTTAGTTCTAGGGAAAATTAAAGGTATCAAACAGGCACTTACATCTTCATTTTGACACATAATTTATGTAACTTAACACTGTTCATAGATTAATTTACGTGCGAAGATTTAAGTCATTTTATCGTTTGTTATCTACATTTAGTTATCTATGAATCATCCATATATACTTTCGTTCTTATTTACATTTTTAACTTTGCTAAGCAATTTACGTGACTTGTCATAGACCCTTCTTCTTCAGATAAATAAGTCGTTTTTAAATTTGTTATTATCAACTAGCTGAGTGTCATTCTAGTACCTTCTTTGCCACTCGACAACAAAATATGCTATCATGTCTTGACAACAAAATTACATTTTACTTTTTCAGGCAAAAAAATTTATTTAAAAGTGATTATTAAACTTAGACATTATTGGCTAGAATCAACTGAAAAATTAACTTTTAAGTAATTTCACTTTTTAAGCGCCAACATTTTTCACAAACTTCTTTTTCCAAGAAATAAGTCATTTTCACATTTTGTCATTATCAAATAGTTATTTGCCACTCTCATATCCTGAATTGTCATTTTTCTCTTTACACTCAAAAAATACAAAAAGGTTCCATCGACATTTTCTGGCCCAATTAGGGCACGATGGGGACCCATAAGCCAAAAAGAAAACAATTTCTAAGCCATTTTACAAGCCAAATTCTGCACTATGAGACAATCCACTCCAGCTGTTTTTCATCTTTTTAATCTGTCTGTGAAAGGGGCATCTCTTTTATTCTTTTCTATCTCCATGCCACCTCTTCCCAGAAATTTCATGAATTATTGGTAGAAGTGTAAATTTATTATTGTCGAATTTATTGGGATGTATGGATTATCCTGCTTGAGCCTTTCTATTTTTGTTTTACTTTAAAATAATAATAAAAATCTGCTTTCAAATAAAAATCGTTGGGCCCAATCAATGGTCGTGCTTGGCACTGCACGGCACTACTCGTGCCTATGCATCATGCTAGGTTTCACAATTTTCTACGCTAGCTAGCTTGTACCAAACAAAAAACTACATATCAGGTCAAGGCACTATCAACTCGAGTTATTTTACATCCCACATAATTGATGAGTTGTGAAATCCAATTTAAAATAAAAAAATGAGTTTTTTAATGAATCAGTCTCTAGATACCATCATTTGTATTGAGCACTATAGAAAATGTTTTATCACGTTGAATCATGAATAGTTTGTGTCAGCTCAACTTATCTCCAACGATTGTGAATGGTAGAGTCTAATTTGGATTTAGAACAAATTTTCTGAATGAGTTTACGCTAGATATGATGTTTTGTCCTAATCTCATCGTAGAAGTTCACAAATATATACGTAGGGTATAGTTTATAATATATTAAATATCACGTCAAGTGAAAATCATTTTTTGAATTATTATAGCCCTAGTACAATTCAATTATTTTAATAATATCTTATTTTTCGTTTTTCAATATGTATTTAATTTACAAACCGTAATAAATACTATAATTAATTCTCAATTAATTAACATTAACTTTCATTTAATTAATATTAATTAGAATGTTATATTCACATTCATGTCCTGATTATTAATTCTCAATTAATTAATATTCAAAATCACTTGATTAATATTAATTAGAATTTTAAATTCAATAATGCAATTTATTATTCACGTCCATGTATATTACTTAGCATCCGATTTCACTTAATTAAATTAATTTAATATAAATGATTTAACATTCATGGTCACGTATATATTCTTTAGTATTAATTCTAAATTAAATAACATTCACGTTAATTTTGTCATTCGTCTTCATTTATACATTGAGTTGTAATTCTAATACTCACATTCAAATATGCATATCGTTATTTAAGTGCATGTATAATAATTAATATTTATTTTCAGGGGCTTTCATTTCTCTTATATTTAGATTAAAAGGATATATGAATGGTCAAATATTATTTTCACGACACTTATAAAGTATTTCAAAATAACGTGTAATGCGCGTTTACTCCGTCCAATGATTGTGAAATGAAGAATTATAGTTGAAAAAAGGTGTGAATGGAGCAGGGTTAGTTTGGACATTTTCTAATAAAAAACCAACAATGGAAATGCGCTTTATAAATCCTTGTTTGGTGCACATTTTTACTTCAATAATGCATTCTTTTTTTTTTTTAAATGTGATGGGAAATATATGATTGAAAAAAAGATAAAGTTATTAATGTGGTGGAAAATATTATTTTATTGAAAAATCTGTGGTTGAAAATGAGTAGAAGAATGAGAATAAAAAAAAATAATATGACTCAAACAGGGACTAAAGAAAAATGTATCTAGATTCAAGTCACCTCTCAAAGCAAATTTGTACTTTTCTTCTTGTACATCATAATCCTCCAAACTATAATAAGTTAACTTGTCTTTTTATTAGAAATAAAATCATTTAAGGTCCCTTCTACAAAAGCAATACGATTTTGTAAAAATAAGTGAGAACATAACGATGTAGATCAAAATTAATAGGAGTTGATATTTAGCGTACTTGACTAATTCTTCTCACGTTTATCAATATATTGTTTATCATTTTATATAAATAACATTTTGTACTAAAATTATAAAGAAGTAAATTTTAGGAGAAAAAATAAAGCACATTTGAGAGAGTAAATTTGTGTAAAATTAATTCTTGATTGGGACTCTCTGTTATTTTTACTTGAATATTTAGGCATTTCATGAGAAAAATCTCAATTCTTTGAAGTTTCATACTTACTTTCATGTAAGGTAAGATATGGTAAACAATACTAAATATTATTAAAAAGTTAAAATATTGGCATTGTATATTGAACATACCTTGTACATTGTGCTATTGTACTTTGATCAGCAACATTATATCATTAAGAGCATCTTCAAGAGACTCTTTAAATATGATATACTCCCTATTTTAAAGAATAAACTTTTAAAATCATACGTTAAGATACTCTTTAAATCAACATTTTAATTTAGAGAGTAGATTTGTCTCTCCAAATTTTGAGAGTCAAACTCACTCTCGATAATTAAATGCATTCAAAGTATTTCAATTTTCAATGTAGGAAAATAATAAAATAATATAAAGAAAAATTAGTTAAAATAAAAGATAAAGAAAAATAATAAATATTTTTTGGGAGTTGTAAAATTAAGTGTTAAATATAAAGAACTTGTTGGAATATTTCAAAATTTTAACTCTCTAAATTTATAGATACTCTCAAAAAAATAGATTAGGCCATTTACAAATAGAAAGTATATTGGGGATGCTCTAATGGTAATTAGTATATAACATCCTTATATTTCATTATTACCTTTCATTTTTTAGCATTTTTACAATTATTTTCATATTTCATTGCGTAAAATATTATTTTCATCTATTTTCTCAATTTAAACAAACTGTGAAATAACTAATATACCCTTATGTTTAAATAAAACCAAAAAATAAAAGTATTAATTGTAATTATTGTCCTCATTTTTTTAAAAAAGTGCAAACATGTCCTAAATATATTGAATGGTATTTAAAAACCTAAAATTTTGTTACTGTATAATGAACATGCCAACATGCCTCGTAGATCGTGCCATTGTACTTCAATATATGTAACGTGTACTAGCATTCATTTATGGGTCAACATCAACCAAATAGTTGGCAACTCATTGAATCCAACCAAATTTGATACTATTGGACGAACATTTTTATATGCTCTCTCTTATTTCCTAATGTGGGATTTTAAGGTTTTATAACATATTCCAAAATGCACATTCCCTTTATCCATTATCTTGTATCACTCAAAAGTGGGCATATACTCTCCACTTCTCTATTAAAAAGCTTACTCGAAATTCTATGCCCTTTTAATTTTTCATACTTTACAGCGAATTCCATAATTCATATTCCTCATTACTTTCACATTGAAAATTATTGATAGGGTCGGACCAAACTCGAACCGAACCGAACTGGATAGAACTCGAACCGAACCGAATCGAGCGATACTTCATAAGTTAAATACCCGAACAAGTATTTGAATCGAGAACCGATGAGTTTGGGTCAGTTCTCGATTCTAGACCAAGAATCGAATAACAACCGAATTTAAATAATTTTTTATATTGAATTAAATAAATTATTTTAATTTTTTCTAAATAAATTAGTAAATTAATTAAACAAACCAGCCAATACTTAAAAATATTTTATTTTTATAACTTTCAGTTAAACACTTTTTAGTTTATTTGTGTTTATTAATTGTGATTTTTCAATTATGCTTGTATAGTTTCTTAAAATGACAAGTCAAACAATTGATGATTAAATCAAATAGTTGGTGACAATAGTACGGAACTGAACCAAACGCGAATAGTTCCATAATTATATTTGGACCCGAGGTTCTATTTATTAAATACCCAAAAATTTGGGTCGGTTCATGTAGTCTATGGCGACAATAGTGTAATTAGCACTACCTCTCCCTTTAGACAGGGGTCCTATGAGGTCGACTCCTCCATTTAGCAAATGGCAAGGGCTCGAAACAATAGTTAATTCCCGAGAGGGTTGCTTATGGATGGTAGAGAAACATTGACACATGTCACATTTCCTTGCGAATTGAAACGCATCCTACTTGAGTGTTGACAAATACTATCATTGTCTTAGTATTTTGCATGCAAGCACTGGGCAGCCGCTTGTGTGATTGCCACACATTCCTTCATGCACCCCGTGGAGTACATAATTAGCCTTCTCTCCCCAGTACATCGGAGAAGGGACAATGAAAATCCTCTTTTTGTATAGAACCTCATCTTGAAACACGAAATAAGCAGTCTTCCTTATGAGTTTATTGGCTTCTTTCTTATTCTCTGGTAGACTTGATCCTTAAGGAAAGCAATAATTAGCTGTATCCAAGATGGGGTTCTTTCAATCCAAATAACTGTTTCTTCCTTAGAAATGGACGGTTTAGCAAGGTGTTCAATCGGTACCACCTTGAGTAGCTCGAAGGCCTTTTTTACTGGCTAATTTAGATAGTGCATTGACATAGATATTTTTAGCTCATGAAATTTGGGCCAGCTCGAACTTTTCAAAAATTGGTAAGAGATCCATGATTTTCTTGAAGTATAATGCCATATTTCTGTCCTTATAGCGAAGTTACCATTCATTTGGCTCATCACCAATTAGGAGTCGTTGTTAACCATTAGCCTTTTCACTCGCATCTCTCTAGACAATCTGAGGTCTGCCAACAATGCCTCATACTCAGTTGCATTGTTGGAAGTTTTAAACCTAAATCTCACCGCGCAATTGAGCTGATGTCCCTCTGGGCTGACCAATACTACACCGGCTCCCGTTCCTATTTCTCCGGAGCAACTGTCCACAAATAAGTTCCAGGTGGGAGGATCTACCAGCTCACCGCCATTTTGACATCTGGAGCATTGACAAACTCCGCTATGAAATCCGCAAGTGCCTGACTTTTTATAGAGGTCTTGGTTTGCACATAATGTTAAACTCACTTAACTTTATGGCCCATTTCATCATCCTTCTCGAGACATCAGGCTTCTGTAGTACCTGCTTAGGTGGGAAATTAGTTAACACATGTATGCTTGAGCCTGAAAATATGGCCTTAGCTTTCTGAAAGCAGTAACCAAGGAGAGAGCAAGTTTTTCTATATCCGAATAGCAAGTTTCTGCTGGTAAAAAGGCTTTTTTACGTAGTAATTAGATAGTTGTGTGCCACCTTCTTCCTTCGTAAGTACGGAACTCATTGCCTCTGCAGAAACAGCTAGGTACAACAATAAGGATTTTCCTTCTTTGGGTTTTGGGAGGAAAGGAGCTTGTCAAAATGCTTTTTCAGCTCTTGGAAATCTTCCTTGCATTTCCCCGTTCTATTGGAATCTCTTTCCTCACTTGAGGACTTCAAAGAATGGAGGACATTTGTCGATAACCTTCGAGAAGAACCAACTTTGTCCCGTTGAGAGACTAGTGAAGCTTTGCACCTCTTTAGGTTTGCTAGAAGACCTCATGTCCAATAAAACCTTAATTTTTCAGGGTTAGCATCTATGCCTCTTTGGTTTACCATGTAGCTCAAAATTTTTTTAGAAGTAACGCTAAGGAATATTTGAGTGGATTTAGCCTCATCTCGTATCTTCTCAAAATTTTAAAAGCTGTATCAAGGTGCTCGACATGGTTCGCAGCCCTAAGGCTCTTTACCAGCATATCATCTAAGTAAATTTCCATTATTTTGCATGTCAGCAAAAATTCTATTGGCAAGCATTTGATAAGTTGCCCCAATGTTCTTTAGGCAAAACGACATGACTTTGTAATAGTATAGTCCCCTATCTGTGATGAAGGAGATGTTTTCCTCATCAAACGGGTGCATGGAAATTTGATTATACCCTGAATAGGCATCCATGAGGCTTAATAGCTTATGACTAGCAGTAGAAGTTGATCTATCCATAGAAGTAGGAAATTATTTTTGGGCCAGACTTGGTTAAGGTTATAAAAGTCTAGGCATACCTCCAATTGCCGTTGTGCTTTTTATTTTAACCAGGACTAAATTGGAGATCTACTTTAGATATATAGGCTTCGTGATACCCATTAGATATTAAATTTTTCATTTCTTCTTTCAAAGTCTCGTATCTTTCTGGGTTAAGGGCCTTTCTTTTTTCCTATGAGGAGTGAAATCTAGATCAATATTGAGGTAGTGACAACTAATGTCGAGGTCGATTCCCACCATGTCTTCACGCTTCCATTCAAATTCTTCAATCGGAGTTGCTTGAGAATTGAAATCTACGATTCAAGGGTTCAAACTTATCCATAGCCCTTTTTTAGGGTCCCTTTTGCACGGACGTCTACCATTTCGATGTCTTCTCCTTATTCAGGGGTTGTCCCTTCTTTAGGTACATCGACATTTTGGTATCCATCAATGTCATGCTAACATCCCGAGCTTTAGCCTTCCTTAAGGAGTTAAGATAGCATTCTCTTGATCCAATCTGATCGTCTCTAATGATGCGATGCCTTGTTCAGTGGGGGATTTCATTAAAAAGTGGTAGATTGAAGTGATAGCCCAGACTTCCTTTAATACTGGTTGTCCCAGAATACCATGATATACTAACATGTGGTCTAGAATAAGAAACTCCATGAAATGACAAGCCGTCAGGGTGCGACCCTATTTCTACTGTCAGCATGATTCGTCCCTTAGGGATGATACTCACACCGGTGAAGCCATATAAGGGGACTGTCATGGGGGTAAGTTCATGGTCTATCAACATCTTGTCATAAGTGGCCTTGAATGGGATGTTAACAGAGCTCCCGTTATCTACCAACATTCATTTCAAACTATTCCTTACCCTAATTGCTCTTACCACCAACACATTGCAGTGAGGATAGTGTATACCCGTGGCTTTTTCATGTGTAAAAGTAAAGGGTAGGGTATAGCCGATTCCACAAGAAGTGCTCTTAACTAAGTAGCTAGTCAAGGGAAGATTTTTGTCTCTCTAGTACAGTTCTTCTGAGCATGTTTTTACTCTTCCCCAACATGGGGGCCTCCAATGATAGTATCGATCTCCTTGATAATGGCATTTTCAGCATCTGCTAGGAGCTACCTCTTTTGCTTCTAGCTAGGCCTGTTCTTACTTCATCCTTCCTATGCTTGGGGGATTCTTCCCTAGGATGCCACCTTGTCGCATCCCTTCGAGGTGGTGCATTCTGTTGGAAGTGTTGGGTGTCCCTCCTATCTGAGTATGAGTAAGTTTGCTCTGAGCGATATGGTCTGGATAGGCAATCATTGGTATTGTGGCTGTAAGTTAGATGACAAGAGCAATAGGGCCTATTTGGGATGGTTAGGTGGCCTCTAAATACCAGGTCCAACTTCTTATATACCAAAGTGGCAGTTGCTAATGCTTATCCTAAAGTATGGGCGATGGAACGTTTGGGCTTAGTCCACTATTGGTTTTCCAAATGTAAGACAGGTCCTATTTTCAGCTTTTGAAGTGGGGGGAGTCCCATCGAAGTTCGCTTGTGATGGTCTATTAACTCTTCATTGACAATCTCACTTCTCAATTCTCATCATTTCTACCAGACCGTCATAGGGGTAGTTCTTATTTCGCACATCCCTCCAAAAAAGGGTACCATGTTAAAGCCTCTCCTCAGAGCTGAGAGAGCCTTTCTACCCGTGACTTGTTCATAATAAGTCATCCCATTCATAAATTGGGCTAAGTAGCTTTTCAAGGTTTTACCTTCTTCCTGCCTTATATCTTGCAGTCTTTGAATGGGGCCTCTCCTTCCTTGCTAGACAAGTATTGGTTTAAAAAGTCCTTCTTCAGGTCCGACCAGCTCATTATACTTCCAGCCGGTATACGATTATGCCATACCTTAGTAGCCCCCGTAAGCGTAAGTTAGTAGGCTCTACACTTCAACGCTTGCAAATCTCCCCTAAGACTCTCCAACGCTTGTAAAGCACCTTTGCTTCACCGAATCAACATTTTCTTCATATTTGGGAATATTTGGTGGCACAAAGTGGCTAGGAACATGGGCATTCCTCAATTCTCATGAAAATTAGATATTTTCATCCTTATTAATTACTCAAAAGACCTGTGTGGGCCATCTGAATCCTCATCCTCAGCTGGCATCGTGGGGGTTGTGATGCACTGGCTTGATTCCTTAAATTGGCAGCGTCCCTTCTTTCATGCCTATTTCTAGGTGGAGGGGCCTCTTGGGGCTCATGGCCTTGTTTCTTTTGCATAGAAGGTGGTTGATGGGGCCTATTTATGCTGTTGGACCAATCATGTCGAAGACACTAGTGGATCTCTGAGGTTCATGCTCATGCGCATATTATGGGAGGAAGTTTGCCTTATCTTGAGATAGATTGCTAACGAGTCTGTTGGAGATGTAGTTTGTTGACATGTCCACCTCCAACTCCTTTTCAGCAGGACTAGGCTCCCTTCATTGCCTTTGAGGGTAAGCCCTTTGGTTATGTTCTTCCCTAGTTTGCTCGAATGCGCCCTAATGAGGTATTTGATATCTAGTTTGCCCTTGTATTTGCATAGGTAATTGCTGCATGACAGCATTTTGTCGAGCTATGTTCCTCATATTTGTAGCCATCTCTCCTACATTTCTTGCTAAATGTGCAGTTGTGCAGCCGCCTCGTCAGTATTGGTGGTAGGGTTAACAAACATTAGCATTTGTCCGAATAACTTCTTCTTTTGAGTTCCCGGCTTGTGAGCTATAGTGGTTAGAACTCATGATGCGATAGGAATTAGTACACCAAACAGTGTTTTTAATGGCACCTCTCTTAGTATTTTTTTCACGTCATTTCTTTAAGAACTAGAGCATTTCTTCAAGACCTTTCTTTTGAACAATTCTTCTAATGGCTTCCACTGCAAAGGAATTTGTGGTTATGGTGTGATTTTCCATAGATGACATCAACCTGTTAACCTCCAATGTGGTCAACAGATCCTAAGGCTTTTCTGTCAATGCAAGCCTAATTCCTGTACACCTGGACAAATTGTTAGCCATGTGTGGCTTCCTCCAATGGTGGTGGAGTTGGTCGCACGCACTCCAACGATCAAGTTAGTTGAGGAGATAAATGTATGAGTGTGGGAGGGTTTTGGACGAGAGCCTCCAATATAAAAAGGAGGTCGCCCTATCGAGGATAATAAAATAGCAAAGTTATAACTTGAGAGCATAAACTTGCATTATCTTGAAATGACACCAAATGTGAGCTTTTATATTAGAAAAATGATGATTAAGAGTTGTTAGATGAGGGGACACGTGACCTCATCTCGACGATTGGGACATCTATCATTGCATCAATCAGTCATGCATACTAAATGCTAATACAATTTTACTACCCATAATACCTAGTTTGCGACTTTTGACTTGACTTGTTTAACTGGGAAGGGCGGCGACAGCAGTGGGTTGTCAAATCAATCACATACCATGGATAACCCAAGAAGATTTTGTATTGAACTTCTTTAGCGGTTCCTTCGCGATGCAAGCCAGGTTCCTTCAACGGGGTTGACATGGTCCAATGGGTTCGGTCTTCGCACATCGGCTCGACCTATTCACGATTTTGATGAAGTTGCCTTCGTGTTACTTTAAAAGTATGTTATATTTTATTATTATTTCTTCAAATGCAATAGATCAATTTTTTTCTGAAATATTGTAAATTATAATTTCATGCTCTTTAGGAGCAATCACATATTATTATAATAATTTTATAAGAATTTACTCTTTGGGAAAAAAATATAATTTATGTTAGATCATGTTTAATTATAGTCTTCGAGAGTAAGTAAAATCTAATTAAAATATATGTAAATAATATTGTGCTGCTTCAGGAGCAACAATATTTTAATAAAAAGACCTATAAGTAATATTCTTTTAAAATATTAATTATAATGTTGTGCTATTTCAAGAATAACAATATGATAAATTATCAATTTAAAATTTATTAAATAACATCTAAAAAATTTAATCAGATTAAAAGCTTTAATTACCATACAAATAGGATATAATATAAAAATTAATTACCAAAATGCATTAGGAAAAATAATGTTCTTATATAAAAATTAACATAATTAACTAAATCTTTTACTAACATGCAAAAGATATCAAAGACGTGAATTCACGTATATAGAAGTTAAATGCATGAATAATTTCAAGATGAATTCCACATACACAAAAACTAAAGTCATTAATTTTACGTATCAAAAGGCAATGATTGTTGTAGAATTAATTTATATGTAAAAAATTCATATGTATATAAAAAAAAGCTGGAATTAATGCATATGTATATAAAAAAAATTCATATATAATTAAATTGATTCCGATACATGTGACAGATGATTATACTTATAAAAATTATTACCTTCTAACTAATTCACTTTGATGTTGAGAGAATCGTACTCATGACGTATTATAAAAAGAGAGAGAAAATAGAAGAAAAGACTAATAAGTTAATAGATTTGTGTGTTTTATTAAGAACCAAACCCCATATTTATAGGGAATGATTAAGATTACAATGGTAATTATTTCTAGAATTGATGGGTAAAATTGTCATTCACTGATAAATTTACCATTTACAATATTTTATATATTTTTTGAGTTAATTGTTTCAATAATTACCCAATTTATACCATAATCACGCATTACTCACTAAATTTCAAAGTGCTTCATAGTATTCACTGAACGTTATCCGTTTGCACTCCATCCATCAACTTAAAAAATTCGTTATTTTCTTCGTTGACGTAGTTAACGAAAATCTTACATGGCAAGTTACGGTTGTTAAAAAAATTACAACTCAACCAAACCATTGTTCCATTACTTATCCAACTTACACTTATAGTTCTCGTCAAATTTCAAAATACTTCTCAATAGTCACTCATCTTTGAGATGTTGCACTCGTCTATCATCTGTCATATTTCATTCCCTTCGCTGCTAACGTATCGCACGAAAATTTCACATGACAAGTTATAATCGTTAAAAGAATTAAAACTCAATCATACTATCAACTCACCAAAATCATCACATGTGAAACTCGACTTCCACGACCCTATAAACTTCTTAAAAATCCAATAAATCGTCACCAATTTCAACCCTAAAAAATCATAGGCCCCCAATTCACTCATCTCACTCATTGTATCATTCTCAACAATCGACTCTATCTTATTACATAATTTAGGTGTACGTGGGTAAAATGAGAGAACTGGGGGCTATGATTTTTTAGGGCTGAAATTAAGGTTTTTTTTTGGGGTTTTAAAGAAATTTATGGAGTCATGAAAGTTGCGTTTTACATATGGTGATTTTGGTGACTTAATGATTTGGATGAGTTGTAATTTTTTAATGATTGTAATTTGCCACGTGGGATTTTCGTGTGATACATTAGTAACGAAAGGAATGTGATATGACGCATGATGGATATAATGTAAGGGTTATGCTACTTGTACCTAACATGTTACATAATTTTTGATCGAATTGAGCCAATAGGGGGTCACCACTTGTCAATTCGATAAAAAAATATGTAACTTATTAGGTACAAATAGATTTGTCCATAATGCAATATTTCAAATATGAGTAACATTTGTAAAGCATTTTTTAAGTTTGATAAGTAAATTGTGATCAATATAAGTTGGATGAGTAATTAAAGAATGATTTGGTTGAATTATAATTTTTTTAATGGTCTAACTTGTTATGTGAGATTTTCGTAATCACGTAACAGATTTTTCAAGGTGAAGAATGGAGTGTAAAGGTGTGTTTGAACAACATTATTTTGAAAAAATGTGTTTTAAAATAGTAGATTGATAGAGAATAAGTGGTTGAAAAAGAAGAATAAATTATTGATGTGATGAAAAATATTATTTTATAAAAGAATGTGGTTGAAAATGAGTAGAAAAATTAGAATGAAAAAAATAACATGATCGGAGGCTAAATAGACAATGTTTATTGAACACTATAAAAAACTTTAAAATTTAGCGCATTGGGACCAATTATTTCACAAATTTTAAACAAATTTCCAACCGTTACAAATGGATTGGCAGCAAATTTTGACTTTTTTGTTTCACAATGGACCCACTTGTCAAAAAATGAATTTTTTGGCTCCAACAATTTCTCCGGGACACGCGTTTAATTAGTAATTCGTGATCATATTGTAAATTGGGTGATTATTGAGATTAACAATTAACTCCCATTTTCTGGAGTGTCGTACAATCTCCTATAGACTAGGTGTCACTTCTCTATCTGCCGGAGTAGCAAAAAGGTACTACTTTGTTAATGGAGTACGTCTCGCCAGAGTACGACCTGGAGTACAGGCACGTGGACGACGACGCCTGGTACACGGTGAAGGTGGTAGTGGCGGAAGGTGGCGAGACACTGACGGTGAAGTACGAAGGCTTTCTGGATTCATCTGACACCATTTTCCAAACCGACCAGTTCGAGACGGCGGAAGACGTGGACGAAGCGATGAACAGATTCCGTCCACTTTCACGGCAAGTGCAGGACGAGGAGTGCGATAAAGTCACCGAGGGTATGATTGTCTGCGCCTCCTACTCCTTTGACCAAAAAGACCTCCGCTACTTCGACGCCATGGTTGAGGCGGTGAGTAATCATGGAGTTTCACTACTTGAATGCAATATCGCTATAATTTATCATTTGTACAACGTGCATTATTGCTCGTACCTTCTCTTTTCTACTTGCTGAGCCTAGGACCAAGATGCATAAATAAAATTTTAATTTTTTTTAAGTAAATACTTAGAAAATTTTCCGAGATGTTTACCCAATCTAATGAGATTTACATTCACGAATTCGTATTATGTTAAAACTGAACGGTATAGTGATGGAGTATGTTTTTTATAATGGATAGTATGGGTCATTGTGATTTATTTCGATTTGGTGATTTATGCAAAATAAGAATTCCATTCAGTATCAGGTTCATTTGTTGTTATCATATTATGGTTGAAATGCACCACAAGATGATGGCTAGTTGGCTAACACCAATTTTCAAATCTGATTGCTTGAGTTATAGATGGGTAAATTGGCTCGTTTAAGATCTTTAGGCTTTGGTACTATATTTAGTTTCAATTTCCATCTTAAAAGATCCCATACATTAATTATTGTTTTCATGGTATTAGTCTTAAAAGAATCCTTTTGCGCTTAATTTCAATTTTTTTTTTTTTTTTTTGCTTTAAGAAGATTTGGCAAAATCAATTCAATTTTCTGGTAAAATGAGTTGTTGACCGGCTTAAGTGACACTATTTTATGAAAATTGGCCAGGTTCTTTTCCTATGAGTTCCATATGAGTTGTTGAGTTGATAAAATGAGTTCCTTGAGTTGTTGACTGACTTTGATACAACATGTTTTCTTGTTTCAATTTTTGTCCCCTTTTGTTTTTCTTTCTCCTAGCATCTGGAAATGTTAGAAAAGTAAACCAGTATTAACTCACTAAGCAAATAGGTTAAGTTGGCCTCGGTTTTTGACGAGTGATGTAACCAACAGATTTCGACTACACTCACGTCCATGCATAAAGCTCCTGTACATTAGGAAAGACCAATAGGAGCATATAACCTCCAAAGTTGTGGAAGCGAGCACACCAATGATTAAGTCAGTCAACTAGCTTATATATATTTGGGTGTGGGATGAACGGAAAACTTGAGCCACAATAGTGTACGTGCACCTGAGGTATATAGAGAACAAGAATTAGCAATAACTATTGAGTGTATAAAATTGTATTACCTTAAATAGCACTATATGTGAGCTTTTATGTGGAAGAGGTGGAGTGGTCATCGTTGGATGAAAAAACAAATGGTCTCATTTTAACAATTGAGGCATCTTCTCTTAAGTGTCACTCTGCAGTCCTAGACTCGAGAGCATTTAATGATTTTGAAAAGTAATCATCTTATAGGTGGTCTGTATTTAAAAAGTAGACTAACAAGTTAACTTAGAGGCTTCTTCTGTAGCGATGTTACATCAATCATTCAAAAATCTTGTATGGAAGATCTTCTGGAAGAGACGAAGTAGGAAGATGCCTTCTCATGTTGAGAGGCTAACACTTCCGATCTACCGCAACAAGTTATAGTACCTCGCTTCGGCCATGGAGGTGGTGGATCACTTTGACTACCTATATTTTATCGCCTCGGTTAGTCTAGGTAGGATAGTGACATGTAGTGTGGGTTTGATTAGGCTTGCTAGCTAGATGCCACATGGCTGATACTTGGAGCCTCGTCTGATGAGGCGTAACATGGTACATTCCATATTGGCGTATCTATCTATCTATTTAGTTTCCGTTTTCCTCCATGATGAAGACCTTCCGTCTTCCCACTAAAATCTTTTTACTTTTGAGTTACGGTATTAATATAGAGGTGGAGGTTAACTCACCTGTGTGTTTACTTGTTAAAGACAAAGCCAATGTGATGCGGACATCAAATCTATTTATTTTTTATTGTTATTGGATTCTATTAATTATGTTTTTATTTTATTGGGTTTGTCGTAGCGGGCTGG
>CAIGRN010116420.1:0-15048 GCA_903798345.1 Fraxinus anomala
TTGCAAACACGATTGATTAAAGATTAAAATACGTGATGAATATTAGGACAAAACAATTTCGTCTATTGATCACCTTAATTCTTAATTCAAGATTCATAATCTAATGTAGTGTTTGGTTGAATTCTTCTATTATATTCAATTTACCCCTCTCGAGTTCTCATTGAGCCTATTTAACTAATTCAATTTCATATCTCTATGCGAATTACCTTTAGTTAAACGAAACACTAGTTCTAAGAATTCATATTATAACCGCTATAATTAGTATATGTATCTCTACATGTTATACTAATTTACCGGATTTTATTATATGATCTAAATCTCAAACTCACATCTCGATTCGTTAGAGATTCACAAAATTATCAAATTAGTAATCAAGTAATTTAATGCATTAAAATCATAACAAAATCAATACATAAAAGAATAAACCATAGAAATCTTTGAATAAAAGTATCAAGGATCACAAAAGACTACATTGTTCGTCCTAATATAACGTTTAGTTACGCATAATTTAAAAGGAAAAACAAATAAATATCTTTGAGTACATCACTGGATTAATTGAATAAAGATATGGAAAAGAATCAATTATTGCATCAAGGTCTTCTTCCGCTTCCAATCTTTGCTTTTAAACTTGAATCTCGTGATGAATCTGTTCTTTGAATTGGGCTCTTCGATCTCTCGTTGTATCTCTCATTTTTTTAATGTTTGGAACCCCTTATTAGTACCTCCTTAGGTCTATTTATACTTCCCTACACGTTCTTGGCCAATTTGGAGTCTTTTATGGGCTTCTCGCGGCCCAAATCAGCACAATCCTAAGTTGTGCGGCGTAGTACCTAGGTGCCACGAAGGTAATCCAGGCAGTGCCTAGGAGCTATGTGGACAGCGCCTGGGCACTGCCAATTTGAAATACTTCTGTTTTCTGGGTATATGGCGCTGCATCGCTGTTCAAACTCTGCATCTATTTTAATATTTTTTTCTCTCGGTATCCGATTAAGGTGATTCAAGATGTATTGGAAAGATAACGCAAAGTTCTACAACTTTACTAGAAATAGCTCATTTTCAATTCGAACATTTACTAGGCCAAAAATGGGTCTCAATCTCCAACTAAAAATCTGGACATCCTTGTACGGTTGAAAATTGTTTGTGAAACTATTTTGGCCATATTTTCACTCCTTTTGACATTTAGTTGTATCCATTTGACCCATAGCATTCTCAAATCTTCATCGTGAGCTCCGAAACAACTTTTGAGTATTTGCACTTTAGTCCACAAACTTTGAATATTGCCATTTTTCGCCAATTTTTCGCTTCTTCCTTTCAATTTCACTTCCATTCATTGAGTTTCACCTAATAACATANTACGAAATATCAATATTTTAGAGTCCGAATAAGTGTATAAAATACACTTATCAAACAACTCAAATACCAAGTGTAAAAATACGTGAAACAGTTAAGTAAATATAGTAATTAAGACATAATATCATCGTGTTAGGCAGATTGAGATTCAATATCAATGTTAATCAACACCAACTGTAACATTAATATCACAAAGTATCAAACTTTAAAAAAGCTAAGCATTCAAAATGATATGGAATGATGTGGAATCTCCCCTTAATACAGACTTATTCCCCTTTAATAATTACTCTCTCTCCGTTTCGTCACCAATAATGAAGGGAAAATGAACAATAAATATTTCTCTCCATTTTTTCTTTAAATATCTTCTTGAAATACCAACAACAATGTACATGATAACTCAAAAATGCAATTGATAGTATGTACAAGTATAATCAATGAACATAAACTTTCCCACATACTCAGTTCAAGTTTAAATTGAGTAGATTGTATAAATGACCCATGTGTGTAAGATGCTACTAATTCCTTGTGAACAAAACTCTAAACCTTAAATTTGATAGAAAGAACGTGCTAAACTTCACTGTATAATAAGTATTTTCCTTAATTAATGAAATTTAAACCCAACACAACTAGGGCCTACAAAATAATGAAGCTCATCATATATAAATTTTTCTTTTCTCCTCCTGAATTTAAACATATGTAATTTTTGTTTTCATATCTTATATATAGATTCTATTTCATTAAGCAACTAAGATAGCCACTGTGACGAGCTTTGGGTCGATAACTCGAAATCAGATAACCAAAGGATATCAGGTTTTGAGAAATCCCTCGGGTTTAATTGCTTGGGTTAAATAGGTTTCGAAGAAAAGTATAAGATGGATCAATTTTCTTTTTAAAGAATATACTAAAGCATGTCAGCTAGCTAAAGGTCAATTAATATTCAAGGTCACCTCACCAACAGATGACTGACATCTCAAATCTCACACATGTGGTCAATACTCACTCACAAGATCTTAGTGTGTGCAGTACACATGGTACATGAAAAAATATATACTAAGTACTCTATATTAAGCATAAATAAAGTAATGAAAACTACGCTATAGATCATTAATAGTACTGATACGTGGTCACAATAAACATGTTCAAGCAAATCATATAATGTGCTGTAGTTTCAAAAAATTTCTTTCCTTTTTTTATTTTAAAAAAAATCAAACAGAATAAAAAGTAAAACAAAAATGAGATGCATGCATAGAATAATGAATAAACACAATGAAATAGCACAAGCATGCATTAAAATACCTACTCAATGAGGTACACAAAAGTTCTTACCTTCAAGAGTACCGTGATCAGATTGATAATCTCTCAATCACTCTTCTTAACCCAGACTTTTCTAGATGTAGAAATAGTCATAAACAATTGTGTCAACATCTCAGTCAAGTGACTAACTGGACTAGTAAGGAAGTCAACACTGCTAGAGATATCCTGATTTCTTCTCATTTTTAAAAAATTATGACACCCACGACTTGTGTGACCTAACTCACCCTAACTGAAACATGAAGGAATAAACCTATGACCAAAACTATGTGGTTCCTGAAACAAGTTTATGGGCTTGTTCATCCTATGATGTCTTGTATGCCTTTATTCTAAGATACCCTTGTTCTTGGGTTCAAAATTTGCAACATGCCTATGCTGATTGGTGAGTTTGCTTATATCCTAGACTTCTCTTATACCCAGCAGGTCTATTCAACCCTAAAATATTATCAAGTTTCTGAGATCCATTCAAGAACGAATGGAGTTGAGTATTGGATTTTTCAAGATCACTTGTTAAGGTTTTAACCTTAGCCTCTAAGATCTCATTGACTAATCTTGACTCACTAAGCTTTTGGTAGACTCCCAAGGTCAGATATAAGTCTCCCTCTTTGTAGCTCAAGTTCAATAACCTTTTTAAGAACGACTATATTCATCTTCTTAATCTTAAAACTCTCCTTAAATAACTAACTATACACCTTATGAATCTCTGAATCATCCTTGGAGTCTTCTTTAGAACCCTACTTAGTGTTAAGTTATCACCATTCTCATTTTCCTTATCGGATTTACTCTTAACAATAGAAGCAAAATCCATATAGTTATGACCCTTGGACTTGGACTTTTCACTTTGATTATCTGAGTTAGACTCATCATCAGAAAGAGTCGCATTCATAGCTTTATCCTGGTTTTTCTTATTGTTAGGGTACCCACTCCTATAGTGGTCAAAACATTGACACTTATGACATTCACAGACTGTGATTTCTTTCTAGACTCACTAGAGGCACATTTATTTTTCTCTTGAGGCTTTTTTTCTTCCTAAACATTTTTAGAAAGTTCTTAACAAAATAAGTTATCTCCTTATCATTAGGGTTCTCTGAATCAGGAGAGTCATGTTCTTCATCCTCGATAGTGTTCAAGGCTATAAGCTTACTATTTATAGGTTGAGATATGGTGAGTTAATAAGTTTGGACAGATCCAACTAATTCTTCTATCTTAACCATATCTAAGTCCTTATTTTCCTCGATAGCTGTTATTTTAGGTCTAAATCTCTCGAGTAAGGATCTAAGGACTTTTCTCACAATTTTTGTTTCCAAAACTTTTTTACCTAGGTTGAAGATAGAGTTTACTATATCATTTAACTTCGCATGGAATTTATCAAATGATTCATCATTCTAATATCTTCAAACCTAGTGGTCAATATCTGTAGTTTTGAGTTCTTAACTATCTTAGTACCTTCATGTATGGTTTCTTAAATATCTCATACCTCATTTGTTGTCTCACACGTCGATACTTTCTTAAACCGTTCGGTGGACACAACCATAAATAGGGCATAAAGCCTTTTACTATTCCAGTTATACTTAGTTAGTTCACCTTTAGTCCAAAGATAAATGTCCGTGGGGATAACTACACCGAAAACAGTAGTAGAGGATGCGGTCCAACCTTTCTCAACACACACTCAAATTTGCTCATCCATAGATTTCAGGAAGTCTATTATCATAACTTTCCTATATGCATAATTGCTTCCATTAAAATACAAAGGCACGAAAAGAGACTGACTCATCTAGATTAATTTAGGGTTAAGAATCGAATTGAGACTCTGATACCAATTGAAAAATATGAAGTTAACTCAAATTACATCTAGAGGGGGTGAATAAGTGTATAATACAGAATTAATATTTACCAATTATTATTAGCAATAAGTCACTATTAATAATCAATTTAGATGAATTCACATGCAATTACTATCTTAGGTTTAATTATCACAGTTTGTATAATATCAGAAAAGTAAATAACACCACAAAATTGATGACGGAGAAAATCCTTCATGGAATAAAAAACTCCAAGACCAAACTAATAAAATTCACTATAGACATAGACTTATAGTACGGTCCAGACTAGACAACCTCTTAGACTTGCTGACTTACTTATTGTAATCTCCAAGACCCTCCTGGACTGCGTGTTCCTCACTCTAGCTCTTAACATTCTGAAATTGTCTATCTTCTATGAATTGCCAAGAACTCTTTGTTCTTTTTCTCTTCCAGGACTCCTTATCTCCTTCCTGAATTCTCAGCACTTTCTGATAGATATTTAGGAAGTTGGTGTTTGATAATGCGGATTGATGTTTTCTCTAGGGTGCGATTGATTGATCTCAAAGAATGGATTCATTATAGGATCTCTAAAGTTTACTCTCTAGGTAGAATAATATGACCAACCACAGTTTTCACAAAGTGGGGCTATTGTATTTAAAGTAGAAAGATATTGTGGTAGTTTTCACACAGTTTTCACAAAGTGGGGCTATTGGACGCTCGAACATCAGCTTGGCGATAGACTAGCGTAATTCCAGTGACTTTTCTCCTTGTTTCATACTCGAGCTCAAAGACTCCTAGTTCATCTATACAACATCCTAATAGACTTTTCGACTTTTATAACTCTTTTATTAACATTAATTTTGTCTAAAGTCATGCCAATACAATGAAACCTAATAGTATCGATTGAAGAATGAGAAAAGTACGTTCAAGATTACTGTTATAAATGCACATCCTAATTGATAATCCTAATGCATATCCTGGGTTTTGAACAAATGGGTAGATTCAATCGGTTCATATATGTGTTCACACTTTCTTTAGGTATTTTTTTCTTCTTAGACTTGCATCTATTCAACTCGGATAGAATTACTGTGCAAATATAGTCCCCAACATTATAAACATTGTGAAAAACGTTGTTACACAGAAATTCTAACAAACATTTGTTACTGTTCCGTTACCATTGGTCTCTTCTTCCATGATTGCATGGTCCATGTATTCCCAAATTCATTTTTGACCAAAAATACACTACAAGAAAAATTATATTTTACAACTAATGTTTAAACAACCAAATCAATCTGGTTGTTAAAAATTGTTTTCAACTACTAAATTATAAGCTTGGTTGTAGAAAATGGATGATAAACAATCAAATTTTAAATTAGTTGGAAATATCATATAACGACCAAAAAATAGTTGTTACTTCTATTTTTTCTACGACCAAATTAAAATTGGTCCTTGTGAGTGGGCGCCAAATAAAACGTTTTCGCCAAAATATATGTTCTTAATCAACGATAACAAAATTGGTTATTAGAAACACAAATAATATAGTAAATATTCAACGACCATAATGCTAGTCATTAATATAGTAAAACAACTACTGTTATCTCGTTGCAAAATTGATTGTTGGAACAAAGGAAAATTTGACATTCAACGACTATTTCTTTAGTAGTCATTGGCTGTGACATTCAATGACCAATTATTTTTAGTCGTTGAAAGTTTATGATGCCAAAATAGTTTTCAGCATTGAACTACTAGTACTACATAGTTGTTAAAGGTGACATTCAACTATCAATAAATTGTAGTCGTTGAAAGTTTATGACAACTTGGTTAACAACTCTAATTTGGTGCCAAAATAGTTTTCGACATTCAACAACTATACTATTGGTCGTTAAGAACGACTAAGCAACTAAACAATTGTTTAAATTTTAAAACTAAGATAATTAACTGTAAGCATTATATTAATTGTCAAAAGTATTAAAAGAAATTAAACCATGTCATTAAATAACTATGTATTTTGGATGCTACATCCCATTTAAGTAAAAAAAAAGTAAAATAAACTAGGCGGGTGCTATGAACCCACCCAGCTCCGAACTTAATCTAGGCACGGGGGAAACATGGTGTGAGCTGTATAATTGAGAGATTGGAGCATAGAACAAATCTCTTAATTCAAGGGATTTCCATAGTCTTAGCCTTAAAATCTGTATAGTCCAAAGATAGGTGTATATGTTTTCCTATTTATATTCAACATCACTGTAAAGTAAAGTAAGAAGAAAATAAATGATTCTTTCCCATACAAGTACACCTTTCGACATGGTATCAGAGCACACTGATCCTTGGCTCTCTGTTATCACTACCTAAACCCTTTTTTTTCTTCAACACCCATGGTAGTTTCTGAAAGTATGGAGGAACCAAGTGACCCATCTTCCGTTCTCACAGAACTAACCACCAAAATAGTTGAAGTTTTGACCAAAACTCAGTCGCATAGCCCAACACAGAAAGTTCCACTACACCTATAGGCATCAAGTTGGACGGCACCAATTATGCCCTCTGGTCCCAGATTGTTGAGATGTACATCTCCAGCAAAGACAAACTAGGATATATCAATGGTGACTTTCCCCAGCCACCTCCGACTGACCAGTCCTTTAAAAAATGGCTCACTGACAACGCCATTGTCAAAGGATGGCTGATTAACTCCATGGATCTATCGTTAATCAGCAACTTCATACGATTTCCTACAACGAAACTTGTTTGGGACTCCATTGCTACCACATATTTTGATGGAAGTGATACTTCTCAATTATACGACCTCAGGCGTCGAGTTTCTCGTCTTCGACAGAATTGTTGATCTCTTGAAAAATTTTACAACGATCTACATGGACTCTGGCGAGAAATAGATTTTCGTCATCCAAATCCCGTAGAATGCCCGAACGATATCAAACACTACAATTCTATCATTCAGGAGAATCGGGTGTATACCTTTCTGGATGGCCTTGATGACCAATTGGATAGAATCAGAGGAATGTTCTTCAGTTGCGTCCATTCTCCATAGTTGAATAGGCATATGCTTTTTGTCCGTAAAGAGGCCATTAGACTAGTCGTAATGACCACAGAACGTACCGAACCCACAACAGGTGCTGTCTTGGCTTCTAAAAGCCTTAAGTTGGGACCAACAACCACAACCTCTACAAGATTTAGAGGAGGCAAATCATTAAACAACGAAGCCACAAATTATGAATAATACTCATACTGTGGAAACAAGAGACATACTCGAGAAACCTGTTTCAAATTGAATGGATATCCAGAATGGTGGACCAAACTCCAAGCCAAGAAGCGCAACGATGGAACAGACAGAGGAATGGGCAAGGCGACAGTAGCTGATGCAACGACCGATGAAACTGTCGTGCCTCACCTTTCTCTTGTACCACTCAGTGAAATCGCCTAAGAATCAAGTACCCATACCCATGGCCATGGAATTTCCTTGTTCGATGCAGGTACCCATAATTGCACAGGAGTCACCCAAGATTTTAGCCCTCACCAAAATAGAAATGAAGCTACAACTTCTAAATCTCACCAAAAGGAAATTGGGCGTGTGTTTTATGGGAATGAAGCTAAAAATCGGGGCATTTGGCTGCAAGACTCTGGGCAAGTGATCATATAACTTTCGATGCAGCTGATTTTAGTGAAGTCTCTCTACAGAAATGCACACGTGTAGAAAATGCTAATGGAGTGATTTCTCATATCACAGGAGCAGGCACTGTGAATTTATCCCCAAATTTGAAATTATTTAATACCCTTCTTATTCCTTCTCTATCTCATAAATTATTATCTGTCGTCAGATTACTGTAGATTTAAACTGTGTTGTACTTATCTATCCTACCTTTTGTCTACTTCAGGATGTTCTCACGAATGAGATCATTGGACGTGGTACTAAGAAGGGAAACTTATACTACATGGAGGATTTTAGTTTAGGATGGGCACATCACATGAATCACCCGACTGGAACTAATGAAAAACAGATTTGGTTTTGGCATTGTCGTCTGGGGCATCCATCATTTACCTACATGAAGCATTTGTTTCCTAGTTTATTTTCACATTTACAACTTGATGTTTTAAAATGTGATACCTGCATTTTAGCTAAAAGTCATCGAGCTCTATACCCAATCAGTTTGAATAAAAGTACTGTTCCATTTACACTAGTTCATTCCGATGTATGGGGTCCTTCTCCAGTTTTTACTATTTCTGGCATACGATGGTTTGTGATTTTTGTGGATGATTGTACACGAATGACTTGGTTATATTTGTTGAAAAATAAAGATGAAGTATTGAATGTGTTCCAAGCCTTTCATGCCATGGTTCAAACTCAGTTCTCGAGAAAAATTCAAACTCTCCGCTCAGATAATGGTGGAGAATACGTCAATCACCGATTTCAAGAATATTTCAGACAACAAGGTCTTCTTCATGAAACTTCATGCCCCTAGATGCCTCAACAAAATGGGGTCGCTAAAAGAAAAAAATAGACACATTCTTGAAACAGCACATGCTCTCCTAATTGGAGTTCACGTGCCCAACAAATATTGGAGTGATGATGTTGCTACAGCTGTACATTTACTCAATCGTATGCCGTCCAAAGTCTTAAAGTTTAAGACCCCGCTTCAGGGTCTATCGGCGTATGTCACATTACCTACTGTTTTGATGATCGCTCCCAAGATTTTTGGCTACATCGCCTATGTCCACCTTCACAAGAATCAACGGACAAAGCTGGACCCTTGTGTCATCCGGTGTCTTTTCTTGGGATATGCCTCACATCAAAATGGTTATCGGTGCTATGATCCCATCAATAAATGCACCTATGTGACTATGGATGTCACTTTCCTGGAATCTGAGACCTTTTATCCTCCTCCGATACCCAATTCTTCTCTTCAGGGGGAGCTTCAAGTTAAAGAGCCGATTGGGATGAGGTTCAAGGTAATGAAGAAGTAAACAATGACGAAGCACTTTCAAATGAGGAGGTTCCGACATCAGAAACTGAAACTGAAGTTGTACCAACGTCAGAAACTGAAGCCGAAGTTGTTCTCTACTCTTTAGTACCCGACGATGTATCTCCTAAGAATATTCGTGAGATAAGCTCTCCTAACCCTAATATGGATACTCCTATTACATACAACCTACCTGTCAGGCATAATCGGGGCAAGTCACCAAATAGATATTCACCACATATTGAAAAAAGGAGGTCAAAATACCTAATTGCGAACTATATGTCCACCGAGAAGCTAGCTGAACCTCTAAAGACATTTGCACACAAGTTGACCTCGTCTCATGTTCCTACTGGAATTCAAGAAGCACTAACAAATCCAAAGTGGACTCAGGCAATAAAGGAAGAAATGAAGGCATTGATGAAAAACAAGACGTTGACGCTAGTGCCATTGCCGGAAGGAAACAGACTCGTGGGTTGTAGATGGGTATTCTCCATTAAACACAAGGCAGATGGATCTATTGAGAGATACAAAGCCAGATTAGTGGCAAAGGGCTATACACAGACTTATGGCGTAGACTATCAGGAAACTTTGTCACCAGTAGCCAAGCTAAATACTGTGAGAGTTTTACTCTCTCTTGCAGCAAACCTTGATTGGCATCTACACCAGTTTGATGTTTAAAATGCCTTTCTCCATGACGATCTTGAAGAAGAGGTCTACATAGATGTTCCTCTAGGCTATACAGCATCATCAAGGACTAAAATGGTGTGTAAATTACAACGAGCATTGTACGGACTGAAACAATCGCCTCGAGCTTGGTTTGGACGATTCAGCCAGGCAATGAAAAAATATGAACTCCAACAAAGTAACTTGGATCATACATTGTTCCTAAAGCACCGAATTGGCAAGATAACTGCTTTGATAATCTATGTTGATGATATGATTATCACAGAGGACGACACAAAAGAAATATTCAGACTTCAGAAATAATTGGCCGCTGAATTTGAGATGAAGAACTAGAAGGATTGAAGTATTTTTTGGGAATCAAAGTTTCAAGATCTAAACAAGGGATATTTCTTTCACAAAGAAAATATGTGCTAGACTTATTATTGGAGGTGGGACTACTAGAATGTAAACCTGCTGACACTCCAATTGTTCAAAATCACAAACTTGGTGAACGTCCTGATCAAGTACCAACGGACAAAGAAAGGTACCAAAGACTAGTAGGAAAACTCATCTACCTCTCTCATACTCACCCTGATATTGCATATGTTGTAAGCATAGTAAGTCAATTTATGTACTGTCGTAGTAAGGACCATATGGATGCAGTTGTTCGGATACCTCGATACTTGAAATCATCTCCTGGGAAAGGTCTCATGTTTGTAAAGAATAATCACCTAAGAGTGGATGGCTATGCAGATGCGGACTGGGCAGGCGGTATCACTGACAGAAAATCCACTTCGGGCTACTTCATGTTTGCAGGCGGAAATCTCGTTACATGGAGAAGCAAGAAACAGAAAGTAGTGGCATTATCAAGTGTTGAGGCCGAGTTTCATGGAATGGCTAAAGGACTGTGTGAGCTTCTTTGGCTCAAAAGACTACTAACCGAGATTGGTTTCGAACCTTCGTCTAAAATGAATCTCTTCTGCGATAATAAAGCTGCTATTGCTATCTCCCACAATCCTATTCAACATGACCGTACCAAACACGTGGAGGTGGACCGATATTTTATCAAACAAAATCTTGAGGATAAAATAATTCGGTTTCCATTTGTCAAATCAGAAGATCAATTGGCAGACATTCTTACAAAAGCAGTTTCCAGCAAAAATTTCTACAGCTCACTAGACAAGCTTCGCATCAAAGACCTGTATGCATCACCTTGAGGGGGGAGTGTTGGCGTGAGCTGTATAATTGAGAGATTAGAGCATAGAACAAATCTCTTAATTCAAGGGATTTCCATAATCTTAGCCTTAAAATCTGTATAGTCCAAAGATAGGTGTATATGTTCTCCTATTTATATTCAACATCACTGTAAAGCAAAGTAAGAAGAAAATAAATTATTCTTTCCCATACCAGTACACCTTTCCACAAAACATGGAAGGAAATCTTTGAAATGACAATACACGGAATGGTCAAAAACGGCATCAAATCCATCATGTTGCCAATAAGAGTGAATAAACCCATTTTAACAGAGCTAGTTTACCAACTGTACGATATCCATTTTGTTGGAAATTTCGTGATTAAAGATGAGGGCAAGAGATTTACCTACGTTGATCGATAGAAAAATCTAAAGAAGACACGGCTGGAAAATTATGGTACTTGTGTAGAGAATGCTGCTTTACGGAATGAGATTCAAGATCTTGCTAATGTTATTTACAATTGATTTCATTCACTTCTTATAATTGTTTATGATAGTGGGTAAGATTTAATTATAGTATGATGTGAATATGTGAAAGTTATGAAGTCATTAATATTACAGTAGACAATCATATTTCTCATTATTTTAATATTTCGATAATTAATATAAATTCTTTATAACCTCATCTTTCATTGATAAAAAGAAAAGCAACTAAATTTTTGTTGTTTCAATGATATTTTATTTATAAAATAATTAATACAACAACAATCAAGTATTTGTTGAAATGAAATTGGATGTCAATATTTATTTTTAACAAACAATTCCTTCATTGTTGAAATTAAATGCAGCTAAAATTTGGTTGCTTTTATTGTATTTTAATGACAAAAAAGTTGATACAACAACCAAACAAGTGGTGGTTAAAAAAGTTTCGGTCATCTGTACAAACATTTTATGACAAGGTATTTAGTTGTTGAAATAATACATTTAACGACCAAACATGTTTTTGGTCGTTGAATACATTCACCAACACTTCTTTGCCAACAAGGAACGATTAACTGATTTTGGTCATTTAATGTGATCAACAACCAAAAAATGTATATTCTACGACAATTTATACAGCTGTTGAAGGTGATATTTCCTGTAGCGATATAAATTTTCAATTAAAATAAAATTTTAATTATTTACTAATTTTTGTTCTCAAATTTTTTAAATATATATTTATAAGGTTGTGATGCATAAGTTGTAGTAGCATTGACTCTAGGCAATACAACAGAGAAAAATCATTTGGATATTCCTTCGCTGGCTGGGAGATGGATTTGATACTATAATCAAAGCTAAACCAGCGGTAGATGATGTTCCAAGTTGCAATAAAAAAGTTTCTTGTGCGGATATTCTAGCAATTGCAAGTCGAGATGTCATTGCCCTGGTTTCTTGGCTTTTATAGGTAATCTCAAATTTCATACATCTATGTAATTTGTTGGTTTGTGATGTACTCAAATTGTCGAGCAAAGTTGCAAAATACAATGTAGGCGTAATATGCATTGTGTGAGAGTCGAGATGACAGTGATAATTGAAGTGGAAAGGGAACAAAGGAAATCAATCTCGCATGGCGAGAAGATGCCTTGACAATTGACAAAGTATCGATTGAAGAACGAAGGAAGTTCGTTCAAGATTACCGCAAGATTACCGTAGGAAATGCACATCCAAATGGCTGCCTATTTCAATTGTACAAACCTTTTTTCTTGTATGATGCACGTTCACATTCTGATAATTATAGTCCAATCCAGATTTAGTTTTATTGTTCATAGATGTTCTTCTTGTGCTCTACTCACCATGAATCAAGGAATGAAAAGCATATTTTTCACCTAGCTTAATTTCAATTTATACAGTATAAGACAATTCATATTATATGTTTTTTGGTTGCTTTGTCAATGGGAAGGGAATATTTTTTAGTGATGATACAAGTGAGATTCTATCTTACGTTTTATATGTTACCGTATAAGCAACTATTGCATGCCCTCTTTTTTCGTTTATGATGAATATGGAGTTATAATTTAATTATCATTCAATACAAAGTAAAGATAACAACTTGGAAAATATCCAATATTCTGTTCTAATGATATATCTCATAAAAAAATGATTTCACACTCATTTTCGCTTCATTATTGTCACACCCCATTTATATAGATAACCATACACTCACTTGTATAGAAATAAAAATTTGACATCTCGACCTAAGCGTACGATTACACATTATTTTTTTTTTCTTTTCAAAGATGAAATGAAATAAGCATCTTCATAATAAGGCCTCTGTATTTCCTCACCTAATCACCTGTGATGTTCGTATAGTATATTAAAACAAAATCTTATGCAACCAAATTTCAACATATTCACATTGAGGTTACAAAAGTATCTACTATACCGTTTCAAAAGTTATACATATAGAATACAGGATTCCCAAAAATAAAATATAACAGATTGTAAGGTTAAAACAACAGCCCACAATATAACCCTACAGGTCATCATCAATGTACATCAAACTTTGAAATTATGTAAGAGTTTCACAGTCAGTCATGTCATCTATAAAGTTTCATGCTCACCTACAATGCAAGAACTACATAAGTTAATGTCTAATAAGTAAAAATCATGCATGAGTATAAGTAATGTGAGTACATGCCGCCACGTCATTTCTTTAAAACATCATGCTATAATGCACCATATTCAAATGTTCATCAAAATTAACTTAAAATAGTTTCATTTGAAATATTTTCCTTTCATTGGGCCTTTAACCCACCTATTATGCATCGGATAGAGCTTTACACAATATAAATACTAATAATCAATAATCAAATAGCCAATATGATATCGACATAGTAGAGTGGACCATACTCTTGTGACCACTAGATGTACAAGTACATCTCTTAACTGCTTTTATGATCACCCAAGAAGTATCACACCCATGATGTCAATAATCATATATCACAAAGGCACAATCAAGTGGTCTACCATCCCGTAATCACCAAAGGCACATCTCCTATCTACCCTTGTAATCACCCGGAAAGTCTTACCTGCGATGCTAAAACACATTGCATAAGCATATCTCACATGTCTCGGTGCCCTAATAGTGGTCGATAAATCATTTTATAATGTAAATTCATACTTCCATTCATGTCGTGCATGCTAGATGCTTTTAATGATGAACATATGTCGTACATGCACGTGCAAATGCTCGTGAATGACAAGCTCAATCAATATATTTCAGAGCTACCTACTCAATCATCTTAACTATCATATGATATGCAATGATCTCCTAATCAAGGTAATGTTACAACAACACACTATAGAGAATGTTTCATGAATACTATGTTCTTGCATCGTAATTGTAGATGGATTTTTACTTACCTTTCGCCTTTATATGTGTGTGTTCTTTACTAGGGGTGAACGCAATTTGATTTGGCACGGTTTGTGCCATATTTTCAATTCAAACCATTTCATGGGGTTTGTAATTTTTTTCAAATCAAACCAAACCATTTTATTTTTCGAACCAAACCAAACCAAATCATAATTTGCAATTTGATTTGATTTTAATCCGCAGTTTACCTATCGACATTATAGTAATATATTTAAAACAAGTTAACATGTATGTTTAAACGAGAACGAATAATGTTAAATGTTAAATTGCATTAATTTTTCTCATGAAGCCCGTGAATAAATTATTTTCAATGTTGGTTGCTAAAAGATATTAATAGAACGAATATAT